>JAGDQP010068050.1:0-11072 GCA_022664845.1 Lepisma saccharinum
CCGTTACTATTGACGCATTAAGGCAGGCAATGATACGCATAGCCTTTACTATTCCCTATATCCGGTGTAAAATTTACGTATGAAACGTATATTTTTTTAAAAGCAAAACTTGCAAGACTCTTGCATGCAAGACCAAGACTCTTGCTTGCAAGAAGAAGACTCTTGCATGCAAGACTAAGACCAAGACCAAGACCAATACCGATGCAAGACCAAAACCAAGACCAAGACTGGGTGTGCAAGACCAAGACCAAGACCAAGACCGCTACGGTCTTGGTCTTGGTCTTGGTCTTGGTCTTGGTCTTGGTCTTGCTTTGGCTCATCACTAATCTAGACATCGAAATATGTAACAAAACTATTTCTGCCTTGAACCCGTGAAGCGAGGGAAACTAGTGCACAGACAATAACACTGGACTCATCTGTGCAAAACAAAATTTTCAGCTCTCACGGAGAGCGAAGCCAGATGTTAAGATCTAAAATTCAAAAACAAAGGCCTTCCTTAAGGTTACTACACCTTTTCAGTAATAACAAGACTTGTTAAACAAACGAAATGCATCTTCCAAAACAAGTAATATCCCACATTGACTCACATTCAGAAGTGAAATATTTTCAAGCTAAATAAAATCTAGAACTTAATATAAAACCAAATGAATATAAAACACTCTCATCAGACCTACTTGTTAATTCTTACACTTGCAGCACAGGCGTCATGAAATATGAAAAAAAGACTGGCCAATAATATGTATACATCCAGTCCAACCAATTATATGCATTATGGTGGTATGAAAATCATTAATATTTTCTTTCTCGGTACGCTATAGTCCAAGAAAGTGGCCCATGATGCTCAAAAGACAAATAGAAAAGAAAGATAAAACCTTTGAAATCTTCTGATTACGCATCGTCTTTGAAATTTCGGAATGTTCTGAAAATGTACCATTTTCCCTGACTTTTTAATATTAACAATGCTTCAACATTTAGAGTGCTATAGATTTGGAGGTAAATTACATTAACAACCTAGGATGAGAAAAGTATCAACGACATTTTATATAATTGTTTACTGGTCGGTCTTTGTGAGCAAAAAGTTCATTTTTTCTAATAAAATGTCAATTCATGATCCTTTATCAAGCGTATCAATTGTTATTATGCAATCGCTTCTTTCCTAATTATATATAGTTCTTCATATATACATTACAAGCTAAAATTTGACTAATTATTTGCTCTCATGTTCTCTTTCTTCGAGTTCCACCCCAACCAACCAGGCACATAAGTTGTTTAGCAGAACTTAAAAGCACATGTCCACAGCTGTTTACAAATTAATATAGCCTGTTGTAAAGCTTTCAACATAGTATTTGTAATTAATTTAGATTTATGAAAGAACTTATGCATTGCTGGACTTAACAATAGAGAAATGATCTTGTAAGTCTCCCAATGAATTATCTTCAGCATATTCGGTTACAGAAAAGTTACTTTTAGAGTTTTAGAAGGTTCTAATTGACTTCCCCTTAGAAACAGTCTGGCTTTTAAATTCGCTTATGCACAATTTCGCTGATGTACTTCCTTTCATTTGATATCATAGCCAGAAAAAAAAATAAAAAAAGAGGAGAAATGCATTGGGTTCAATTCAGGGTCTATTTCTTGAAGTAAGGTTTGAGCTAAATACCGTAGTCTTCCAATTGTCCCAAAGACGTGTTTAGGACCGTCAGTAAAATACTTGTTTTGTTTAATTCCAAAATGCGTATACATATATGACTCCAAGATAAAATAAACTAGATCGTTTCGTGGTATTTAGTAATATAAGGCAAGTGTTTTGTAGACCGTCTTAAAAGTGTGTTTGGAGCAATTGCAATTTGCCGGTACTTATTTGAAAATTTACTGCATGTAATAGAATCGAGCGGCCGTAGGTCAATGGAAGAGCGTTAACTTACAACTCAGGATGTCTTGAGTCCAGTCCCAAGGCTGACCATTCTCATTTAGGATTTTGCAGAGTTTTTCCTTAGTCACACCATGCACATGCTTGGATGGTACCTTTCCATTAAGCTCTAACGATTCTTTCCCACATCTTTTCCACTAGCTTGTGCTGTTCTTAGTCTTAGATACCTAAAGGCAGTCAATGTAATTTAAGTTCAAGTTCGAAGTAACATCCAGTCTCATTGAACCATTTTTTGACATATGAACAAAGAATCCCAACACAGCTAATAAAATCCCTCACGCAATGGATGAAAAGCAGATAAGTACACACGTACAGTATACCCTCTAAGGACACGCCTTGCCGTAAAATTAAGTACCCATTTTGAATATGCGAACTGTGATGGTTGCGAGATTCTTGGCTGCAAATGCCAGTGAATGATTTATCTCAGTTCACTACACAGAACTATATTTGTGTTTAACCCCGTTCAAGGCAACTACTGACTTTCGTTCAAACTGATAGGACTTTTACTACCAATTTACCTGTATCCAATTATCTTCGATTGACAAAACTATAAGTTCATTGAGAACTAACTACAGGATTGCAAGATACATTGTTAAGTTCTATGTTGCATTTATTTGATTTGCTACGACATATTTATCACTGCTTTTAAAATAGTAACTAATGAAGCATCTGATCAGCTTCACATAGATAATTCATAAGAATTCGTGAGTTGGATGATCAATTACCGCTAGATGCCTATGGTCGTAATGCATTTCCAATATGCTAATTGTGCTCTTCCGTTAAACTGTTTCAGGTAGTTCTTAGAAATATTTTACAGAGAATCAGTGGAGCTTAAATAGTATTTCAATATAGTGTGTAGTGACAGAAAAAATAACTGACACTGATTCACTAATTGCTTGTCAATGTACGAAGAGAAGGGTGCAACATACATTTACTATGTTTTACATATGAAGATTTGTGAAGCGATATATGGTTTGTTGGGAATAACAATTATCTATAAAATTGTTATTATGTAACTTTTAGTGCTAAAATATAATTTGTATAGTTGATCATAAAGGTCATTTTTTATGTTCTTACATGTTTTAAGACACCTATTTGAGCAGTAGCAGAAGCTTTTAAAATAAATATGCTTATTTTATGCCCTTCTCCGTAGAACGCCACGATTCGAATCTTTGCAGTATAACAATAACAGTATCAAAGCTACCACTATCTAAAACAATAATGGACCGTACTTGTCAGCAAAGCCCTACCCAGAATATATATTTGACTATAAATCTGGCAAGACGCGTTAACTTGTTCTGGCTTTTTGCTAGACAATTATGGTACTTAAAGTAAGTAGTGGAATGCTACCAAACGTCCAGATTTTAAATTTAATATTATTTCTAGATACATTCTACGTAAACCATTGTGTTGGATAATTATATAAAAATAAGCTAAACAAAGAGGCAGGGCTCCCCCTCATGTCTAAAAAAAGTAATGGGACGATATCGTGCCCGGCCCTATCTCAACTACGCCATTGCTTCTATCATCCATTGGTTTGTATCAGGTACAGCTTAAAATAAATATTAATACTAATTTGTGTAGTACGGAATTTAATATATAATTAAATAAATACGATCTAACAGTAAGACAAAGCTGCATGTCACACTCTTACAGCAAAACGATTTGTTTTTAAAGATTTGCACACTTGATTTCCTTTGAACCGAAATTTCTAATGTTCTGGGTGTAATATAATGTAATATATATACGAGATTCAATAACCAAATCAAACCTATTATTCAATATTTCCGGAAGAGACATTTTCTGATTATCAGTTCAATCGTTCACTCAAGATGGGAAAAGTTCATCTTGTTTTCTTCAGATCTTGAAGACTTACTGCATATGTTAACCAATTATATAGCCCGAGGAGGAATGGTACGCTATGTTTTATGAAATGTCTACCAATTACGTTAAGTACTGTAACTTTAGTTGATCACATTACTCATTTCTGATGAAATAGTATTCTCTTTTCCTCATTTCGTATGATATATTACAACTGAGAAAAGACTTTATTTATCATAATACTTTGATTTCGATCAATGCTAGCTCCAGATTACAAGATATAAAACATAAACTGCTTCCCCCCTTTTTTGTCGTAATGTGTAATAAAGTTATTTACTCGTACAAATTACTGACCAGATTTCTAATCATATGGGAGAATTATCGTTGTGATTCCGTGTACTATTTAATCTTTGCTATTCCTAAAGTAATGTAATATTGAAAGAATGAAATAAAGATTATCTCAAGAAAATATCACTCCTTTGAATGGTCGAGCATATAGAGTAGGGTGTCAACATATTGTTGAGCTTTTTTTTTACTGAGAACGACTATTCGTGCGAATCGACTGAACCATCAAGTTAGGAGACTGTTTCAGGGACAAATGAAAAAGTAAGTATGTTACCTAGAATTGATGTATACAATGTATTATCCGCAAACTAAAATGTTGCATGTCGCCTATATTTGGAACATGTGTTCCCAATATGGCTAGCTATGGAAAATAAGAGCGTATTAAAAAAGAAAACCTGATGCCCATTATTTCTGTAATACTCTTATATGCTACATACTGAGAAATATACATTACAAGCTTACATAATTTAAATGACATTTCAAAACCAACGATTACTAAATGCAAACATGTGCGGAAAAAAGTGAATATACAAGAAGAAAAAATATGAATAAATAACAAGTGTAAAACAAACGAAGAAGTTTAGAACGTTACGTGTCACATGAGGGACAAAGTTATGGTCCGTGACATTTAGCGGTGATTCCAACACACTCTTCATGAACGTATTTGCACTACATCTGCAACCCTATTTGCCTGGCAACGGCAGAAAAACAAAACAAACAAAAAAAAAACACAAGTATTAACAATACTTGGAGCAGCTCAGTGTCGGATCTTCATGACTATTAGAAGCAATTGCTGAAATTTTGGTCGTTCTAAAAGTGATGACACTTGCTTCGTTTTTGTTTTAATCTTCTTTTTCTCTGTATTGGAATTGACAACTTCCTTATTACCTGGTATTATCTTCGTTTTAATTACTAAACAATATGAGTATTCAGCACAAAACATTTCATATACCCATTTCTTTCATTTTAAAATGTTATAAGGGTATGTTGCCCAATATGGCGGTATGTCACATTGCGCACTATTAACTTCTTTATTTTTTCTGGCGCCTGCTAGATACAAAATGCAATGCTTTGTGTCACACACATTTTAAGTTACTAGCTTCGTTATAGCAGTTCTGGCACAACCTAGGCATGATGTATTTTACTATGTAACGCTCATTTCCGGTTCGAGCGAAACCCCAATGTTTCGGTCCTCAATGACCTTGAAGATTTTTGGCTTGTCCAAACTGACCTTGAAGTTGACCCTGATCTTGAAACAATCATGTGACCTGAAGTGTCACTTACCAATTGTTGCTTGCCAATTGCCACACGCCACTTGTCACATCACTTGCCACTTGCCAATTGTCACTTGCTATATGCCACATTACAGTTGTCACGTCACTTGCCACGTCACTTATCACGTCACGTGTCACTTTTCATGTCACTTGTCACTTCACTTGCCGCTTGTCATCTTACTTGCCACGTCACTTGTCACGTAACTTTTTACTTGCGCATGCCACTTTTCACTTTCCACTTGCCAATTGGGGCTTCGCTCCTAAAGGATTTGAGCGCTACGTTACGCCAGGGTGCGCCATAACCGCCATAACTAACCTACTTACGCTCAAGTGTGCTCACATAACTGCATTACCCATGCATTATACTGATTAGGTTATCAAAAATAGATACTGAAACTAAATATTACTTACGTAGCTAAAATAACAGCGACATATGTTATTGCTTAATATGCCACTTGAAATGAAGTTACCGCCGCTCACGCTACTTGCAAACAACTGTGTCGCGCAAAAATATTTTCACTCGCCATGAGGATACAGTTTAGAGTTACATCTCGTAGAACAAACGGAAAGCTGCAGAGATCTGGGTTATGGGCCATATTAGGGACCCGGTAAACTTACAATAATACCATTAACATCTGATTAAACAAAACCAAAATATTCAATTCAATGCCAACGAATCCTCTCTTCTATGTGTAGTTCATAGTCTTATTTTAAACCTCCTTTGATATAAAGAATTATCAAATTCACGGAAACTTGTTGAAGCAACTTTGTACCCATAAATATTACATCCATTTTTCGTCATTGCGTTTGGGTAGTAAATGAATTCGGACATAGGAATATTTTATTTGTATTCATTTCGTTCTTATTATCTGTAGGATGCCTTAGTTAGCTTTAGAAATAATATCTTATCTCGCATTTGTGTTAATGATTTTGACAGTTTTCTCTAATTTGTGAGTAAGTTACATTTGGATGGTAGTTTCCAGCTACCTCGTATCATAAAAGATGTAATTCTACAGGAGAGACAATACTTCTTGTTATGGAGATTTCGAAGAAGAATGTAGCTACTGAGATCGGTATATCTAAGTGTATATATATATATATATATATATATATATATATATATATACTGTATATATATATACACGCTAGCAGCCATAATTTTGAAGATATTTAAAAAAAAAAGTCATATGTTGTTTCTAGGCTTAATAGCTAGGCTAAGTTCCTTAATGAACAAAATCGGTCGCCACCTTGGATCCAAAATGGTCGCCGAACTCATTGTTGTATAGAATACACAGCCTAAACAGCTGGGGCTATTGACATCAAATTTGGCATAAAGGAACAACATCACCGTTTGATTACGAAAATGTTACCTAATGAATTCAAAGACGCCATCTTGGATCCAAAATCGCGGAAGCAACAAATCTATTTTCCATATCGTTTGAGCTAAAGATACGAAATTTGGAACAACGTTGTATTGTCACCAGTAGTTCAAGAAAATATTACGAAATGTTGAAAAGTCGCCATCTTGGATCCAAAATGGCGGACCTGAAAATCCATTTTCCACACCGTTTGAGCTAGAGATACGAAATTTTGCCTAAAGGTACATTATGATCAGTAGTTAGGGAAATATTAAAACATTTGGGAAAATTTCACCATCTTGGATCCAAAATGGCCACCCAAAACCCGATTTTACACACCGTTTCAGCTGGATAAATGATATTTTACTTGAAGGTGTACAATCACAAGTAAGTAACGACAATATAAGAAAACTTTCAAAAAGTCGTTGTCTTATATCCAAAATGGCCAGCGAACCCATTGTTGTATAGAATACACAGCCTAAACGGCTGCATCTAGGAACCATCGGACTTCACGTGCTTCTCATAAGAACGACATACAAGTTGAGGAAATGGGTATCGGTTGCAAATGGAATCAACAACTGAGAGCGTATTTGATATTTATTTCTCGGCCCCTCAGTTCATCTATATTCAATCCACTGCTTTCCAGTGGCAAAAAGTGGGTCCTGTATGAGACTTTCAAGAGGGACAGAAATTGTTTGTGATCGTGAAATTCTGTACACCACACCACAAGATATATACACACGCAAGACCATGCTCTGTATCTGTTGCAAGTGGTACATTTTGAGCTGCTGCAGTAGGGTCAAACCATCACTGCTAACCTGTATCGCAGCACTTCGAACGTGTGCAACAGTCACGCCCTTAGGATTCGTGACTGTTAACCATGTAAAACTAGGCCTAGGGGTTGAAAAGGTATATTATAAAACAACTTGGCTGGGAGACATTGTGCTATCCGAGGCCATCTCTGAAACTTGTGCTAACAGATTATCATCTTTTCCCTGGACAACCAATTTGACCAATTCCTCAGGTCTTGATCAATGGGGATGTTCAATATGTAAAAAAGTGCAATTGTAATGCATAATGCAGAAAGGATGATTTATGTTGCAATTTTCCCCACGTTAGGGCTATTTTTGTATTAAAATGACTGGAATAATAAGAAATGTTGTACCATGTAGTCGAGAGAACATTTTTGTTTAAATCTAAGTTCAAATCGATGTTTATAGATGGCTAGAATATTATAAATTTCGTTGTTTAGAATTATGTATGGTCTTTATGTAGAAGAATAATGTAAAATGATTTACAAGTAGTGTTCCCTAGTACACTGCTTTTCCAAACTGTATGAACAATATAATTTTAAAACATATTTTCAATTTGTTTGTGTGCACTGAAACTTCTCGGTACTAGTGTTGTGCGATTTTAACATTTCCGTCTTCAGCGTGAATTTAAGTTACATTTTAATGCTGCCACTCCGGCTTCCCTTTCAAAATTGTTTCTAAAGAATTATTGAATTGAATTGAAGAGACGCGTGAATTTTTTACACTCTCCCATTTGTTCCTAAAATTTGAGAGGAAGGATTTTCATGTTCTAAAAGCCAACTTATGCAGAGTAGAATGAGTTTGAGATTAAATTAAGGTAGATTTCCATAATAAATTGTCTATGATAGTTGCCCACAAATCAGTTTCTGTACCAATAATAACAACTGACTGTTGTGTATAAGACATATTAATAGCTGTTTACAGTTAATAATATGTCTTAGCTGTTTATTCCTTGTAACGTTCTGCACAAGGGATAATGTACGCAATCATATTGGCTAGTTTAGACTTTGATAATTTCCGGAATAAAAACTCATCAAACAATGTCTTCAGGTATGTATCGTCGCAAATTTGTTTTCAATATCGTAAGTCAGCATGTTGTTCTGTTAAACCTAAACGCAATCCACAGAATGTTTAATATCCATATTAATGTCGCTTCATCCCTATACTGTATCCATGCAATGAAAAACTCCAGGCACAAAACGCACGCGAAAACTTCACCTAAAATGAACTATATATGGACGTATGTGAATGCATGTGTATGCTAGAGCCTCTTCTTCGCGGCTGTGTATTATTTCTAGTACAATCTATTGTGTTCATAACAATGTGGTAGAAACATTCATGTACAAATCGTCTGTTTTTGAATTCCATTGTAATATATAAATTTGCCAGCCATATTTATGTGACATCTCTGTTTGGGATTTTGCTAGGACTTCGAAATTGCTAGGGTATTAAATATGTAAATTTAGATAGGGCCGAATAGGGCTTAATATCCATTACAGCTTGTTTGTTTTCTTTTCAGTTTTATTCTCGTCGAGATCATTTTTGTAATATGCAGAACTGTAGTAATGAATAACGGAATCTCACAGTTTTTGTTCTAAAGCTATTACAATGTTTGACACTTTCACTAGCTTGTCAAATCACTCTAAGGGAATATAGCATACTGTAATAACAGTAGAAGTGTTAGCCTATTTATTTTTATTTAGCTAACGTAAATCTTGTCTATATGCACTTTGGTTCATTTAATTTGTCCCCGTGTCTGCATTAAGAGTGTAAAATGTGCGCGTTTTGAATGCCAACGGTCTTGAGCAGTTGAGTGTGTATTTTTAAGAAGTAGCGTCTCTTTATTAAGATGTCCCGGTGGCAACTGTAAATAAGACTTTAATATTTCAGACTTCATCCTAATTCTGGATTCAAATTTGAATGTTAATCTCAATATAAACATTAGAATATTGTAAATTTCATAGCGACAAAATGAGACCATCGTATATTGTTATTGTATACACAAGAAGTATTTCCAATTTTTTGTGTAATTTATATGTTTCCAATGTATAACCAGATAACCAATTTTGGAGTCGCCTAAACTAAATGCTTTTGCAACTCAAGGATGGAAAATTTCGTAACTCTGAGAATGTCAGTTTTGGAAACATGCAATGTAATCCTAATTTCTTTGTAGTTGTTCTAAACATTTTAATAGCCTAGTTGCTGTTCCATTTTTATATTTATTTTCCCCCCTTTCATTTTCTTAGTCTCCATTTTGTTTTCTTTTTGTGTGTTCTCTTTAGCTCATTCTCTTTGGTTGGTTTTAGAATCTTTGAGCGTGTTTCGTTTGGATTTTGCTTTGGACTTTTATCGTTATCCATCCAGGTTTTCGTTAGTCACGCAGCAATGACTTGGATCTAACGCTTGTCTTTGATTGGACCCTAGTCAATGCTTCGTGACTTGTTTTTTGCTGATTGGTGTGAATCAGCCTTTTTCTCCGTTTGCTGGGAGAACTGCTCTCCCAAGCCATGTTAGTTCAGTTCCAATTTTTAAAACGAGACGAGTGGATGTCTGGGCTTTCCGTCATCTGTACTTCCTAAGCCCTGTCTACGAGAGGTAGATATAAACACCAAATTTAGTAAATATTTTGATAATATTTCGACTAATTTCGTCCGTTCCGGAAAATTATATTAAATCGTATCAAGAAGAATTAGAACCGATATAAGTGCTATTAGGACTTTTCAACATCATTATTTCGAAATTTTCACCGTATTAAATTTATATTTTTGTTATGAGATTATTTATTAAAATGTGCAGTATGTTCTAAATTTCAGTATGGGGCCGCTATTGACCGAATTCTTACATTACAAGTATCGGTTCGTTAGGTTTTAATAATCATATGCCATTTCTCGACTCTAGTTTTCCAAATCTATTCGAAATTCCCGGTTAGCCATGTTTGACAGCTACCGCATATTTTCGTTACTTGATCAAATTAGCAACATGTCTGCCGACTATTTTTGCATACCGTTTTGATGTTAACAGTAAATTTTATATTATTCGACATGGTTCGATAATTTTGGTTTCAACTCCAGCCACTATTTTCCGATGAAAAAGTCGTATTTTATAATATTATTTTGTATTTTCAAGATTTATTCAGAACGTCTTTTGTATAAGGTAGTAATCATCTGTAATGGAGTCACACAATAATTAGCGTTAAAGTGATTCTTTCTATACGATGTATTTTGGACTAGAACTTCTTTCTTGTAAGTAATTTTGTAACAAAACTTTTCTTAATTATATAACAATTTTTCGGGAATAATTTGCGAAAATATCAAAGAAATGTATTAGTTATTATAGAAATTATGGACATATATATGTGACTACGTAACTTTCGGTTCTGCTTAATTAAATCAATGTACACCAAATAGATAATTCAAATTTGTTTGTTCCTTCAACTCAACAGTAATTCTGTTCAGATCCTTATGAAACTATCATATCCGTAAACGTGCAATATGTACATTCAGAGTAATAAATTGAAATTCTGAAATTTTTATAT
>JAGDQP010068051.1:0-11072 GCA_022664845.1 Lepisma saccharinum
AATGTTGTATTTAGGTGTAGGTATGTAGCAACCTCATATTTTTCTGTTTCGCATTTGGAATATTAAGTTTATAAAAAAATAAATACATCGTATGACGGCAGGAGAAGGTTAACCCAGGAGATGACGGCAAGGACCTGTATGAAAGCAAAGTGATGAACCAATGGAGGCGGCGATGCCAGAAAACAATGGAAAACTTGGACCATATACTAGAAATCCATTGTAGCTTTCCTTTATATTCAAATAGGTGGCTTCAGTGACTTTCTTGTGTCGGTCTAGTTATCGTCTAACATCGACAGTGAAGGTGACAAAAATGTGCTGATGGTGTGAAGACAAGTAAGTGTGATATTGATTAACTCATTCGAGTGTAATTTCTTAGGGGTGTTACAGACGTTGGAAGATATTCAGGTCACATCTTCACTTCTTTCCAGTCTGTATTGTTATATATAACTAAACTTGCTGCAAGTTATATCGTAATTCGAATAATTTAATATTACCTGCCAATTTCCACGGGTTATAGTTTACTTCTTAAGGTTATTGAAACCAACCAAATATCACGTGAATTCGTTGATGCAAATCTACAATCCATGGGATTTGGCAGGAACTATGAAATTATTCTAAACGATATAAATTGCTGTAAGCTTAAACATATTTTACAATACACACAGGAAAGGTGCACTTATTTTTAATAACCAATGGCATATGAAATGGAGAAAGTATGGCCCTTCTTTGGGGCAATATTGGGGATTCAGCTTTTTTGGGCAGTGGGCAAGCAAGTGGGAATTTGGTTGGGTAACGAGTGGGCCAAGTATGACCCACTAGTAGGGAAAATGTGTTCTGTTATGGTTGGGCCACACGTTGTTTTATGGGTGGGGAAGGGTTGGGCCAAAGGTATTGCCACTTCATTTCCCATCAAGTGACTGGCAATTTGTTGGATAACTGGCGGGGAATACTCGGGATATGGTAGGCCCACTGATGGCATGCCGCCTGGTATCGGGAAATGGTGGGGTTTTCTGATCATCCCACCCAGTGTCCCACCCCCCGGCAACTAGCCGGCCACAGTCCGTCGGCCGTCTACCCCCGCCTGTGGGCCACCGTGTGGCCCATCCGCGATTTACTCATGGGGAATTTTTATAACATACAATCTAACCTAAGTTTACAAAACATGAAGTCGGTGATATATGAACAAAGAAACTATTCTAAATAATTCCCGTTCAATGTGGCCAATTTGGATCGTTCCAATTATTGCAAGGTGCAAGGATACTCACAGTCAATTCATTAACGCAAATATAGTTTTGTGTTGAACGTAATGATCACGTATGTTTAGGCAATACACGTAAACTTAAGGATGGACTTTACATACTCTCTCGACTGACGAACCACTCCTAACATAAGAATGCTTTTATATCCGATTGATAACGAATTAAATCTTGAGCTCAGCAAACGACGACTTACTTAATATTTGTTTAGGTAAACTAACAAATACCTAACCTTCGCTATTTTGGTTAATCTGGGAACAAATACAGATTAACGCATACATGGTTTATAGTTACTAGTCACTTCTCTATTCTTTTATATTTTACTCGGGTTCATCTTCACGAGGAATGGTTCCGGCCAAATGGGCCATTTCAACCAGTCAATACAAGGATAATAATATGGGAATTAGGGCTAATTTTCAAACACGCTGGCGTTGCGTGCTTTGCTTGCGATTAGGGTGAATAGCCAATTGAAACATGTGTTACACCAAATTATAAAACTACACCACGAAACACCACGTGTTTCAATTGGATATTCACCCAAATCTCAAGCAAAGCACGCAACGCAAGCATGTTTGAATATCAGCCATTAGTAATAAAGTGAATAAGTGGAAACTGTACTAAATGTAGGCTTTTCACAACCGGAGCACGTCTACCTTCCTTCCTTTTAGGATTATAGGCATTTCACAGTTACGACTCAATGCTCTACGTAACGGTGAATCGATTATGTGACAAATGATGCAACAAACCGGATCATCGTTACTTGCAGGGACTTATAACCCGAAATGAAAAAAGATCTGCGTACATTATAAATTTCAAGATTCTCTCTAATTGAGGAGCATATGTAAAAACAAAATATAATTTAACGTAACCTAATATCAAGTAAATCTAAAGACGGCTGAAAGTAACTCAATTAAGTTGTCGTATGCGTAGATAATATAATATTAACGAAAGTTAACAAAAATTGCAAATAACTAAAAGTTGATAATATACTGTCGTTTATAAAGAATTAGGTTTACTGTCTTTTGTTTACAGAATGTTTTAGATTGGTATTTTATTGTTGTTTTATATGTTTACGTTTTTAGAATGAACTCTAGATACTTTCCCTAGTGACATAATGACCTACCTTAACGCAACTTCCCCCATACCTAACATAAAAACAAGAAAGTAAACTTGAAGCAACTATTTTACGTTTCTACCTTAACTATTATATGAACCTAATCTAAAATATGGTAACAGCATGATGCGGGAGAGATCTTGAGTCCAACCTACTTAGTGACGTAATATTATCTTTCTGGAGCATTTTGCCACATCTGCTACAACTTCGCAGTCAACTATATCTTAATTACTAATTTTCTGCCTCTAGGATCTCGTATAGATTGTGAGTTTATTTTAAATAACTCCTACATTAATTCATGAATAAAACTTTTACAGACAATATTACTGTTGAAATTGTTTTCATAATTTGATTGGAAACAGATCTTAACAAATATAAAATTTTCTATAATTAGAAAGCTTTTACTTGATGCTAATACTACATCATCCTTAAATTAAAAAAAATCAATTGATATGATTACATGAATTTGTGACATTTGTGAAAGATTTAACATATATAGTTTTTATTTTTAAGTATCTTGATATGCACGTGGCTTATTTAGCTTCATATTTCAACAGAAAATGCGTGAGCAAACTACTAAAATTTATCCTATGGAACTCTACATGGCCTTCTGATGGTGACGTCATAATCGAGCCCTTAGGCCTTATTATCTAGGTGGCCTTGATTAAACACAGTTACATTTCAATACTTTTATAAAGTGCGGTACCTGTAATTTCTCCAATCCTCTACACGCGAATGATTCATGTAGGCCCATGGGTGAATTACGGATACACTGTTATTGAACATGGAGAAAATCGTTTCTAAAACAAAGCTAATATTTAAAACTGATATCTGCTAAGTATCGTTAGGTGAGGGTCTAAAACATACCTACTTATGATTTGGAATGTTATTTGGGAGACAGGAAGAACAATTTTACAGACATCAACAAATATTTAATTTCAAACTATTCGGAAACGTCGTGCTTGTGAATTAAAGAACTATAGAAGCTGTGTGTTAACATACTGTATCTTTAGAATTCACAATGTCAACAAATCAAATTTAAAGAGTGATTAAAAATTTAGAAAATAATACTGGATTTAAAAAAAAACAGTAAGTAAAGCCAGCATTTATTGTTTCGTTAACTCAACATGGACTTACATGTACTCATTCTCATGGTCCAGTGGTTAACGGCACGGACTTCGGATCAGCAATAAGGAGGCACGTGGGTTCGAGCTAAGGCACCGCCCATTCTGACTAATGTTTCTGTATAAAAATATGATCTATGTGCCTACAATCTCGATATAATAATCTAAGTAAGTACAGTTTCAATACCTCTTGCAGTGCATTTCCTAGAAAAAATACTGCAAGTATGACCATATTTATATTTTGGACTTATTCTGAACAACGATAATTGAATTTTGTTTCGCCTCTGAAGAAATCGATTGTGCAAACACAGTTCTGCTGAGAGCTTAAATGTTAAACAAGAAAGAGTCTGCTTGCTACAGATACATACTGATGTTTCGGTTATTGAATTTATCTTTCAAAACAAAGCTCGTACAAAATATACCTCTTGGCAAACTGAATTTCAGCTCAATGTAGGTTGTGTGTGTTGGAATTATATTTTTAAAGCTACTACTTACTTCAACGAAGTGGTGCTTTAGTTTCTACAAAAAATCGTGCTAAGAATCAAATACTTAAAATAAAACCTATACGTCCTGGTAAAAGTATCCTACAATTAACACTCACATAAATCCATGACTGAGCGCATCTAAAACATAAAACGTAGAGTGTAGTTTCATGCCTGATTCGACTATTTGTTTGTTTTAATCATAATGATTCGTGTAATAATGTAAGGAAAGTCCTTCACAAAATACGTCGGTTTTATTTGATCTCCCACATTTTTCTAAGCGTATGGATTTCATTAACTTTGTTTTCTTGTTTTTATGTCCAACATTTCTCTTCTTTGCTAACACTTTCATCAGTTATCATGTTGAAAATATTGGAAGGCTGGAAATCTAGCACCTCCTACGGAAGGAATCCTCAGTCACATTAGACAAATGCCTGGATGGCACCCACAACATAGGTCCTGACCGACACTTTCCCGGATTCTAAAAATTCAATTTCTACGGAGGATTGAGTTCCGGTTAGGACTCCGAGCGGACCAGTTGATCAACATTGTTGTCCTCAGTCCACTGCATATTTATCGCAGCAATATAACAGGAGAAAATATTGCCTTCGGAGTGGGAACTGGGAAGTAACATGACTCATTAGGGTACTCCAAAACCTCCAACGTGTTAGAGGTATTTCACTATCAGAATGTATAACAGTTGTTTGCCGTCACGATGTCACGAATTAGAACTCCTGTCACGAGAAAATGTGGGTAAACTGTAAGTTGTACGTCCCCAGTGGTAAAACTGGAAGAATACCAACTTTAACAGGACTAGTTAGCTAACGCTAGTTCTAATATTTTAGTTTTAGTTTTTCTGAGTGAGAAATAATAGAAAGAAATTTATTGATAGAAGTACTTATCCCATCGTAATACTCGTATGTACTTCCTTGACAAAATTACGTTGCATGGTCACTACAGCCCTTCATTAAGGTCTTTAAAAGAACAAAACTTTATTTAAAAATTGACTTGTGTGCTTTTTTACCTGTTTGCTCCTCTGTTCTCCATTAGGGTAGTCTCACACGAGAAAACTAGCTTGGAGTAGAACAGAGATTTCATACTAATCTTGCCTTCATGCCGCGCTAAACCCACATATTTAAATAACTCTCACACCGACAAATCAGAGTGACGTGAAATGGAAAATGCACCGACCTTGAAAGTTAGAACGGCCTAAGTGCCAACTTTTCCGAAGTACCATTTTTGGCACAGAGCAATAGCTTTAAGTGTTTTTTATCTATGGTATAAATCAAATTTTTTACAGCTTCAACAAACATGAAGATACACTGAAAAGCTTCTTGTGCATTACATTGATCCTTGCAAATGGATGTAAGTTGAACTCAATTTTTCTCGAAAGAAGAAGGCTTTTGGTGCTTAGGCCAAACTGTTTTCAAGGTTATCAATTATGTGTGAATCTGATATACGGTTGCTTTTCTGAAATAAGAGAGGTAATTTATTCAAGATTTAATATAAAGGCTCTAACAAATAAATTTCCGTGCGTGTATGTACGTATAGAGGCTTATCGTTTTTTGTTAGATAAATTTGTATTTATGGAGTGAACTAATGAAGGGAGAGCGTTAGCGCGTCTTGGGGATATTGGATAAACCACTTAACGAAACTACTCTTACTTCCGGATAAATCTACGATGTCAGTGTGTAAAACTGTCCAGTAGGACACCGTTAAACCAGTTTTCATTACAGTAGAAATACAGACATCAGTTACAATCAAATTTTAGTATAAGGTAAATTTGTACAGAAGCATTATCTTGGGAAGAAAAATTGAGTCAAAGATAAGAGAGATGTGTGTAACAATTTCTTACAAGATTGTAAAGAACTGAATTCATAACGTAACACCGTAAAAGTCAGGCCTGAGCCAAAGATATCAAAAGGCCATAAATAAATTCAAAGCACCGTGAAAGTAAGTGACACTTCAAAAATGGAAGAAGTTTTGTATTACACCCTGAAAGTAGCTATTCTGCGAAAAACCTAATCTCGTGGATATATTATTTGATATGGTCAGCTTCTGAAGTTTTCAGAATTTCTTTGTGACTTGATGAACGTTCATTTCTGTGGAGTTCTTAATGTGAGGTTGGAGCTACTGGAAGAGAGAGAGAGAGAGAGAGAGGCTCCTGAGAGAGGAGGTTCTACAAACGAATCACCTCTGGTGAATTGATGTATGGCGAAGTTGTGGCGGTTGGAATATCAGAGGAAGATGGATGTAGACAAGGCAATCAAGAGCGGCTACTTCCTCTTCTCCCTTCAATATTCTTTCTCTGACAAATTGTGAATAGAGAACGAAGAAATCTGAAGAGAAAAAAGGAAAACTCACACTCAGCAATAAGAATTCAAGCGAAATGGAACACAATCGCTATCATTTTGGCTTTCTACGAAAATTAGACTCTTCCCTATTGAAGAAGAAAATAGCTCTTTGAAGATGCTTCCCTTTGTTATCTCTTGCATGTAAAGAATAAACTTCATAATTTCAAGGCAAAATTCTTCTAGCGAAGAATAAAAAAGAAAACATTGAAATTTATAGTTATCTGCTTAGAAAAATATTAATTAACCATACCGTGTGAAGCCCATAGGAAAAGAACGTACTTTGTCCATTTCATTGATTTTCCAGAAGAGCGTTTTAAAAGTTCATAAAGAATTTTACGTAAACCTGCACATCAAATAAAAATTTGCTTGTAGCAGAAGGACTATACTTATTCTCTTCTTGTATAATACGGGAATGCTCAAGTTGTCTAAAGACCCTGAAATTAAATTCAAATTCCAAGTTACAAACGCTGTATCTCAGAAACGAAGCGAAATTCAACTCACGTTTATATGATGTTTTTTTCTTGTTTCGATGTCAGAACTCACCTCCCGTTCTCCCAACGTTTGTAACCATCTTTCTTTATACCCTGCATATATTCTACAATCAACTCGAATTGTAGTAAAGATTTCAAGCTCACATGTGTAGTCCACAGTGTTGGGCACGTTACTTTTAAAAATATAACGCGTTTCAAGTTACTTTACCCACCCACTGCCAAAATGTAACGCGTTACAAGTTACTTTACCCACTGTCAAAAAGTAACGCGTTACGCGCTACTTTACTCGCTTTCAAAAAATAACGTTAGTAACGCGTTACTTTGGCACCGGTTCTTGCATCTTTTGTATTGGTACTGTGAAAAAAAAAACTGGTGGAAATACACATTTTTTGACCCTGATTATATACACACCCAACACATGCATACCTACAAATACATTAAACCTTAGACTTTGAAAAATCTAGAAAAATTCTAAGAAATATTTCTTTCTTGACAAGGAATTGTGTTTGTTTCTTTGCAAATAACAGATGAAAAAGTAACGCAAAATTATCGTCGTTACTTGGGGAAAAAGTAACTCTTTACCTGTTACAGTTACTTTCAAAATATTGTAACGCATTACAATAACTCGTTACTTGCGTTACTTTACTTTCCAAGTCTGGTAGTCCATTTCCAAAACTACCCTTGCTCAAATACCATAAATGGAAGCACAAAAGCACTTCTTATTTTCCAAAGCTAGGGGAAAGTTGCAGTCATGAATACCTGGGAAATAGTAGTAGAAGTCTCAGTTTACCAAGCTTTTCCACTATTCCGAAAAGGAATTGGGGAACATAAACTATGTACAAATTTTACTGTATTTTCTTCTTCTATTCTTTGCTTTCTTATGATAAATAATTTTGCAGATGTTCTGGAATCGTAATACTTTAGAAAATAATGAAATGCATCCAATAATCCCAAAATCTCTATTTTACATTTTTGTGGACAAGGGCGATTTTGAAAACAGACTACACACATATTCCACTACATTATATTTAATTATGGAATTAAATGTTGGTCAACATGCAACCGTAAAGTAACCATGGTACCCTTGCGAGCTTGATGCCGTGCCATTCATGTCGTCAGTGCAAGAAAAACAGTGTACGCCGGTGACAGTTTTACCTGTTTCAAAATTCAAAGAAAACACACTCACGTAGTCTATCACATATTTAAATGTGAAATTAAGTTAAAGTTACCTTCGAAACCGTAAGAGGTATATCTATGATCTTAGTGTTTGTTCACTTCACGTTGTCAACAGGAGCAACGCAGACTAGGCCAGTGGAAGTGGGGAATGAACATTGGTTAGCACGGAAACCGTAATGGGTACCTCCATAATTGATATCATTCAAACCATGCCATCATTACGAACAACGTTGTATACGCCGTAAAGTAACTGCACTTAGTTCCAAGGGTATTATTATATACTATTTACATGGGGAAATATATGTTTTTATTACTTTGGAAACCGTTTGAGGCTCTCCAGTGATCTTGAAATTATTCAATTTACATGGTCAGCGTGAGCAACACACTGTAGGCCGGTAACGGATTAATATTTTAGTTTCAGAAGAAAAAAAAAGTTCGTCACACGTTATCCCATTATATGCATCGCAGATAGCACCCAAGTTTACGCTAAGTTTCTACAAGATTTGTTTTCCCTTGCAGTGATAAACTTACCGCATAAAGTTTGTTTAAATGTTGTAGCAAATTTGGAATTACAAACTTAGAGCATCAAATTTTGCTGCAAAAGTGGCATAACAAACTTGGTACATCAAAGTTTGTCTGAAGTTTGATCTATCACATATTGCAAACCGTTAACGTACAAATGAATTATTTTTATGAAGTGAGAGGTTTCTTTCTCTCTCTTTCTCCCTCTAAAGGAACAAGCAATATTTTTTCTATATCAACGTCTCTCCCTCTCACCTCCTCGGGTCTATGACATATGGCTTTTTTTTTGTCTTTGCATTGTGTATTATGAAAGAAAAGAATTATTATTTAAGTTGAATTGTTCGGGGAAAAAGTATACCGTGAGAGACGTAATCAGTTTTGACACGTACTTTGGGCTTGTCTGCATAAAGAACACTGACAAGCGACAACTGGTAGCTGGTAGTTCCGACCGGGTGGCCGAGCGGTCTGCGGCGGTAGGCCATCGGCTCGAAGGTCCCCGGTTCGAGTCCTGGCAGGGGCATGGGTGTGGATTTTAACAGCTAAAGGCGAATCGTGACGGGCCGGAGTCCAAAGTTACTAGACTGGCTCATATAAAAATAAAGTTTATCAAAGTTTTTTTTAGTGGCTGTTACTATAGTGGCCGATCAAGGTGGTCTAACGGACTAGTGCGCTAGTCCATTGACTCCAAGATCGTATGTTAGAATCCCGCCTCTGGCATGGATGTTTTTGTGTGTGATTTTAATTTAGATTTAAGATAGTATCAGTCTACAAAGTTCAAAAGATATAACAACTTGAGCAAGTAAATCCCGCTTAGGGCGAACAAAGTTTTTTAAAAAATAGTGTTGTGGCTAACGTCTCAAAAAGCTTTTGTGGGGACCCGGGTTCGATTCGCGGCGGGATAATGTTTTATTTTTTAAAAAAATGTTTAGCAACTTTGTTCTCTTTTTGTGCATACACTACAGTATACGCATTTTCAAATTCTTTAAACACACTAACCATTGGTTAGGTAAGGATTTCTTTCAACCTCGGCGTTCCAGTTTGTAATTCAACCGGAAATATCACTACAGGGAAAAAATCAAAGCTAGTCGAAACTTTGTTTAAACTAGCGTACTAGCTGGGAAATTGGCAACCAGTTTGTTTGAGAAATGTTGTCGACCAGAACAGTAAAGTACACATCATTACGATACTCTTGAGGTGACTCGCTTGTCAAAAATTACGAATTAGCCTTCTTCATGATACTCTAACACAGGATCAATAAACTTTCCCAGTTTCGAATTAAAGTCTACATAAATGTCTTTATTCCAGAAACTGTTTTCGTAATATAAAAGGATTAGTAAAATGTACTCCGTTCAGCAGAAGAAAAACTTTGAGCAGTGGTAGAGTGGAGGACAACAAACACATCTGAAGGCGGACAGTTCGAATCGCACTGCAGACTGAAATCTTTTCTCGCTACAGGCTCGATGTTGGTCTACCAACGTTTCTTAAAAACAAGATTTGCAGCAAGTCTGTTCTGAAAGGTTTGTAGCAAGTTTGCACTGAAAGGTTTGTAGCAAGTTTGTCGTGCAAAGTTTGTAGCAAATTTCGCATCCGTCAACTAGCAAGTTTGCTACAAGATTGTAGCAAGTTTGCAGCTTGCAATGCTAAGCTTGCTGCAAATTTGAAGACTTGCAATGCCAATATTGCAAAAAATCTTGCTGCAAATGTACTCTGCTATCTGGGATATTGTCCCTGAAACAATGCCCCAAACTTTGGGAGGTGGTTATTTATGTCAAAACAAGAAAAGAGTTCCTTGGAAGAAGTTCAAAATTATGCGTAATTTCGGAGCTATAGGAGCTCAAATTTACAGAGGCATTGTCACAAATGACGTCATATCTCGAGACATAATGACGTAAGCGATGTCGGCTTAGCAAATCACAGCCGAAGTACCGATACATCCATATAAACAATGTTTATGATTGAGGGAGTGCCACATAGACATGTTTCGCAACATAAAAATTTCATTGCCAAGGAATTAAGTGGTTTAATGGGGCACACATAGAAATAAGCTCTAAGTTGCATTCGGCAATCATAAACATAGCTTAAATAGATGTAGAGGATACTACTTCGAATGTGATTTCCTAAGCCGACATGGCTTACGTAACATGAAAGGAATAGTAAAATTAATGAGTCACTATGAAGATGCCTCCATAGCCTAGTGGTTAGAATGACAAGTACAAATAGGAAGGTTCCAGGTTGAAATCCTTCTGCATACAATTGGAAAATTTACCAACTATAAATTTACCAGTGTATCATCATGAAGGCAATGGAGAAACGCCAACTAAATATGTATACCAATAGAGAGCAACCATTGCCAATTCTCTGTTTTGGGGAACTGAAAAAATGCTGTTTTGGTTTGGCATCGGCGGGTAGAAGTTGGCGATTTAGCGGCTCGCACTACAACGAAAGATACTGTGATCAGATATCCAACAAATTCACACTTGTAAAGGTAGCCCAGATAGAATACCAGCTTGCAACAAAGATTGCCAGTCACTTGATTTGAGCTTGTCAAACTTG
>JAGDQP010068053.1:0-11072 GCA_022664845.1 Lepisma saccharinum
CAAAATTTAAGTAAAACCCTCTATTCTGACTCATGTCCCTCGTAAAATTGTGAATATCTCCAATAACATTACAATGCATTTGCGAATTAGTGAAATGATAAAAGAAAGAACAACTAGATAGGTAGCAGCATATTTAGAGAATGTTAATTTCTTATCCTTATTTAACACGGGAGGACCTTAACTTTTGACAATTATTCGTAGGTCGAATTGAAACAAGTCTGATTGGATTTATAAATAAGCGTTTATAAAGAAAACACACGCTTTTTACAATCATGAGATCTCGAAGAGGACTTCGATCATCTGTGGAGTGAGCAGGTAACCTGTCTAAACCCGTCACGTCTGAGGTATGATGTCCCTCGGCGATTACTTCGGGGCAGTGCAAGCTTTAGTCATAACTTTCGTAGTGCGTCCGTATTCCTACTAATATAAATAGTCTATAGAACGCATTTACTTTAGGAGAGTAGTACATAATGCTTCAGTGGAGCAGTTCGCGCACTATGTATTCCTTTTACATGAAATGATTTTATAAATTGCTTCGAGTAACGAATCTTCGCTCTTGCATGAAACTAACCAATAAAAATTAATTTTCAGGGCCACTGGAAATCGTTATTGCAGCAGGGCCCTTGACACTGGCAGATACGATGTCGTATGAGCCATTGGCAGATTTGGTTGCCTACATACAAGAGAATGAGCCACACGTTGTTGTTTTGATTGGACCTTTCATTGATGTCAATCATCAACACGTGGAAAATGGGAGTCTCGCGGAGACTTTCGATGCATTTTTTGAGAAGTTAGTTGAAGGAATAATGCAACCACTGGAAGGGTAAGTTTTGACGTATAGAAGCCTCATATTTTAGAGTACTGGTTGTTTTTTTAAGTTCATGGCTAATTAAGTATGAAACTTCACCAGTTAGCATGTTTACGGAGGAGGAGGAGGAGATAAGACTTCAACACCTCGCGAATCATCCGTTGCCGTGAGATTAGGAATGTGATAAGTTAACATTACTTGCTAACAGCTAAGATCTATGTGTTTAATTCAATTATTTCTTCAATTGTGCAGCCAAGCTGCTATTTGTTTGTTTATTTACATGTGAATACAGGTCAATTTGGACGAACTGCAGTCATTTCAGTACTGCAGTAGTAAATACAATTGGTATTAATGCAAGCATAGTTGTAGGTTGCATCCAGTGCGAGTATCGTGCTGTTTGAAATCTGTTTTATTTATCCCGGAGTTGCTCTTCAAATTATAGGGGTTTTGTTTATCCGTTGTAATAACTGCCAGGGCAAGGATTTCAAGCGTTTAAAAGTAACCTTAATTATATACTTTGCAAATCCTAAAGTAAGCAACTCTTGCATTAAGGAATTGCGTCCAGTGTGACGAAGATGTTACTGAAACCACGTTAAAATAACACTGCATAAATTTGCTATTCTTTGTAGTTTTAAGCTAAATTAATCGTTTATATTATTACTATTATTTATTCTTAACATGCTATTTTAAATTTGAATGTACGAGCTTTACAACCATTTCCAAGTTGCAGTTACTTTGCTACAATTTGCGTTTTGTTAGCCTGGTGCGGATAGTTAGTTTGCTATCATCACCAATGGTTCTCTCCAATGAGGTATGAAATAGAGAACAGGTCGTTAAAGGTAATTGCTTTTTTATGTTTATATACATTCATGTTAAATAATCACTGGTGTTGACAATGCTAATAAAAAAAAACTTTCATATTAACATATACACTCAGCCGTTCATTTACTGAAGCTTTTATTTTATGTAGATTTTACACATATCTGGCTGTTGGAAACTTGTTTTAAAATGCAGTACTATTTTCACTAAATTTACCATCCTTAAATTTTTTATTCTGTCAGCTTGATACACATGCTAAATTTGGAGCTTATTTGTAAGTTTTTATGTATAGTTTAGTGCGTTTGGGTTAAGTAACTAGTCTAATACGACGTTCGTTGTGAAATTTTTAGGGTAGTCTTATAGTTCACAAATAGTTTCGTTTCATTTATTCCCGTTGATCGTAATTAGTGAATATTGTGTGTACTGTATAAATTTTTTATAGTGAGAATTGATGCGTAAATGACATTATTTTTGTGTGAAGCAAGGTAAGACATCCAAGTAAATGTGTTACCTTCTGCAGCCTTTCCTAATAGTTGAGAAGAAATTATTGCTCGATTGTTCTTGTGTGAGCTTATGAGAAACGATTCTTTCATTATTTTTTCCTCAAAATCCTGAGGTAAAATTTGGTGGCAAGCGAATCGATTGATGCACAGTTCCTCATGCGTATAGTGACCAGGCGGTCGTCTTGTATCCTTTTTCTGATTCGATCAGCAGCAGCAGTATGTGTTTTTGACTCCCGTCCCAAATCTTGGATAGTCTTCCACTGACGATTTACTCTTAAACAAACCTCTTACGTCATTTAAATACACAGCGTCTTGATACGACCAAGCCGTAGGCCTGCTAATTAAGATTTCCGTGGCTTTCTTATCTAGCTTCATGCACTATTGCATTTACCCGCTGTTCCTCTTCCACAACAATTCCCACAAAGTAAAATTGCGCCATTGTTAACTAGCGCAAATTCACAGAACTACTTTCATGTTGCGGTTTAAAAAAACAATAGTGACTCATTTTAGTCAACTGGAACGAAACGGTTTCTATCATGTATACTATAGTGGGACGTTTGACAAAGGTTGTGTGTTAATGATACAACGATTTTTCTCTTTGACAGGAGCCACACAAAGGTGGTAATGGTACCGTCGTGGCGAGATGCCCACCATGACCTCATTTACCCAACACCGGCCTATCAGGTGAGGAAGAAGTACAACAATCTTCATCTGGTGCCTGATCCCTGTCTGTTGAATGTGCAGGACGTTGTGATTGGTGTCACTTCAGCTGATATACTCTTTCATCTGGGGAAAGAAGAGATATCGTGGTGAGTGTGCTTTCCGAGTTAACAAAAGTGTATAAATTAAAGAATCTGTTACGATAGTGGCTTGTCTGTGTTTTCATTTGAACTCTGCTCAGACCTTTTATCAGGAGATACTTTTTCCTGTACTCTAGTGTTAATCATGTAAATGTTTCAATGATGCCTAATACACTTTACCTTTCTCATGCCTTTTATGGCATTAATACCCAAGAATTCCATCACTCACATTTGAGACTGATTTGAATCTCAAATGAATGATTTAATCGTTAAATGATTAATCTGATTATGTATTAGTCTGATCTGTTTAAGTGGTTCCGATTAGGTGACTATTGTTAATACACCTATTTCTAATGACGGGACAATTTTCTTCCGTTCCCCAGATTCTATGCTTGCCCAACCTAACACTTGAATCTGCGTTAGGGGTTAACCAGTGGACATTGAAAATAATTTAATAGTAATTAAACTTCACTAAGTGTAATGGGTTTCTGCTGTTAGTTCGGAAGAGTAATAGTAACACAGGGTGTACGCAAAAGAATGCCTGAATTATAAGTAATTAATGTGTGTCTGTGTAAGCAAACTTACGATTTTGTAACCTACATTGTTTGTAAGAACAGCTTTGGGAATTTTGACTTAACACTCGAGAGTTGTTACCTCATCCCACCACGCGACATTGCCAATGTTTTGATCATAAAGCTGTGTACTGCAAAATGTAATCGCTCGTTACAGTTCAGCAGGCGTTCAAGCATGACCTTTTATCTAACAGCATTAGAAGGTGGTATGAATAGTTCCAGACGATAGGGTGCATGTGTGCTGGACGACGGCATGTTAGACGAGAATTGGAGTGTGTTTTGCGCATAGTATATTAAAAATAAATTCTAGAAAACGGTGCGACAGGCCGACTGTACACGGTAAATCGGTATTGACGTGTGTGTTGCGGTGGTCTTGAAAGTCCATACATATTTTTGTTTTTTAATTTATGTATACTACAAATGCATATGTGCGTAGTTGTAGAATTTTGGGTATAATTTTCTACGCTTTCAGACCACCTTGTAGTTCAGTTCCGAATAAGAAGTTACAGCTTCATATCCTATAATCTAAACTTAAATAAAAAATAATCACGTAAAAAAATTTAAGTGTATACATTTTTTTGGAATATTATTTTTAAATTGTATTATTGTCCACTTACAGGCTAGTACTCGTAAGAAAATAATTTCGAAGGGCGTGTTGCGAGTTCTTTTTTTAAGATTATATCGTCACCTTGGAACCAGAAGGTACTATGTCCACTTTTTGGCAAAATGGAGTTAACACTGCAGTCAACGACTTGGTACTTACGGGCATCAATCCCCAGAATAGTATATCATAATACGACCTCCAAGTGGCTAGAAATGTGATGGATTTATACACGCTTTAACTGGAACTTCAAACTTTCAAACTGGTATTTCTCAAAAGGAGCAGAAGTGGACATAGAAGCTTCTAGTTCCAAGGTGACGATATATAGTGTTAAGACCTTGACTGTTTTGTGGACAAGAGCACTTTACCGATGTCCACGTGTTTGCGGGTTTTATATCCCTAAGTACCCTAGGGGACAGATGTTTGCGGATTTCAAAAAACATTCACTCTTTAAATCGAGACGGGACTGTCAAAAGCTACTAAAGTGGAATGGCCCATGCAAACTTCGAACGAACAAAACATTCCAAGCCCATTGTTTAATAGCTAAGGCAGTGGGGAGGCGCCATGTTTTAGTCTTTGACGCATGATAGGTTCTTCAGTTTGACTCGAGCTTTAAGTAAATATTCCTTCATTTGATGGGCTTCGGTGATATTCTTTTTTAAATTAGCCCCTCTCTATCCAAAGGATCCGGTTGAGGACAAGATATATCCTGACTGGACAGTTTTTTTTTTTTTGTTTTTTTTTAGTATCAGATAAAAACGCACATTTTCTAGTCATCAGTGAAAAATTTAAGATAGACAAATGTTTACTCAACAATCGAATATGAAGTTGAGTACATTGTATCTCTTATTAGTTTATTAAGAAATTATTGTAAACGTAAATGTCTTTATGGAATTTGTTTCTTGGTTAGTGAATAGTTCACTGTTGTGTTTAATCTAGTTCGTATTATTTTCTTTTATCAGTCCAGCCCAAGGATCTGATCGCCTGGGTCGTCTTTCAAGTCATGTGTTGAGTCAACAGTGCTTTTATCCATTGTACCCTCCAGCAGAAGAAATGAGCATCGATTTGGAACATTGGGAACAATACACACGTTTCGCTATTACCCCACATATTTTAGTCCTGCCATCTGATTTACGATATTTTATAAAGGTAAGTAATAATCGTAAGATCATCAAGGAAGTTCCGAGCCGTATCTGGTGATGGCAGTATTTAATTGTAATATTTTTCCATTTCTTTTCCCGGAAGTTCCTGTTCCCAAACTACTCGTGATATCTTCTCTCAAATCTTCACGTTTCAACTTGGTCCTTATCCACACTTGAGTCCTTATGCGGTTAAACATTGCCATCGATAGTAAGGACTCTGAACCTGTACGAATCCATGTATAAATAAATATCTGAAGAGTCATCGTTTGAAAGATAAGATGTTTTCTGGGCATGTCTCCTCTAAGAAAGATGCCCCCTGTCCCACTCGTTCTCCCAACCTGTCAGTCTGCAGTTATTTCGTTTAGTTTTTTTTTTTTTTTTTCTTCAAAATTCTCACTGTACAGGAGTAGATCATTACCACGGAGATTGTTCCTGTTCTCAAGAGTTGGCATTTTCGACAACCATTAACAAATGGGTCAATATTTGTGTCCCGTCCTTTTTTATGAAAGATGGGAAAATGTAAACCAAGATATGAATATTTTGTGATGAAGTGCGGGATACAAAATTGTGTGATTTGTTGGTTTAAATTGTAACATTGCTAAACAGATAGAAAAAAAAGTTACTACTTAAAAATGCAATAACTGTAATAGTGAGAAATGCTTTTAACAAGTCTCTAATTATGCGAACTGTATTTGTTTTCGAATTTGAATTTATTTACGGCCTTAAAGCATCTCAGGCCGAGATGAGTTGGGAAAGAAGATGCTGGAAGGTAGTGGGCCAGGGCCTAGTAAGTAGGTATTACCCCGGCGTTTGCCTAATATGACAGACGACCGACCGCTGGGATCGTTCACAAGACCATTCGATTGCTCTACCAATTGAGCTATGGTCGGTCGGCGTATTTTTCAGTTTATGTAGAATGCGGTAGTTTACTATTTAACGTTTTTCCTGTGTAAATGTTTTGAGAGACCTGAAAACTGGTTTTCAATTAACATTTCCGTCATACTTGTTTATCCTCAATTATGCAGCGGTCATCATGCCAATGTATTTTCTTGTTTCAATTGCTTCGAATATGCCTAAATACTTCAAGTTGTCGGGGAATACCGAGCGGCCGTAGCTCAGTTGGTAGAGCCTTTGCTTCCGATTCGGGAGGCCCTGGGTTCGCTACTAGTATCCGATCATCTTGACAGTTTTTTTTTGTCACACCAGGCAATTGTTGGGATGGTTCCTTCAACTTAGCCCGTGGTAGACTCTACCCCGCAACATTTTCTCGACCCTATTTCGGCATTCACCCATACATACATAATGGCCATAAATTCAATTCTTCTGTGAAATAACTGAGTTCATGAAAGAACTTCAAACGCTAGTTACAATTTTAGCAGATTCTCTTAATATGTTGTGCTTGGTTAAAAATTGCTTGTGTGAGTTTTTGCCAAATGTGTAACTGATTTATAATACATTGTCCTCAATCGAATAATACGTAATCAGAATTGGATAAGTCCCATATTTGGCAGAAATTCCCCCAAGACACCAACCAAACTCAACATATTAGGAAACTCTTAAATATTACAACTCCCGTTTTCAGTCCTCCAAACAGAAGAATTGACTTCATGTACAAATAAATGTAAGAAGAATATAGGTAATTTCGTATTAATTTTCCTTTTGGGTACTGACTGAGAAGTGCGACAGTTTGCCCATCAATTTTCAGTTTTGTTCTGTTGGAAAATTGCACTGAGAAACATTCTTCCGTGCACTGTCGAGCTTCCGAACATGGTCGTTTTTTAGGCTCGAGATCCAGGATTAATTCCTGGACAGTCGAACAACGTATTTTTGTGTGTACAGTTTTCTTTGGCTTAACGCAGTGTATAGTGTAAGTCAATTAATGGAATCAGTAGTTCTCTATTTCACACATTGAGGAAGGTTTTCAAGATAACCAAACGATGGATTTTCTTATTTTTAGTAATTTCCAGGTTGCTCTACCGTCCTTAGGACGTCGTCATCCGATAGAAGGCAATGGCAAACCACTATTGGTTCACCATGCCCAGATACCTTCGTGTTAGTACCTGCCTTCGGGCAGAAAAATCAAGTCACGAGAGACCACTGGATATTATCTGCCTGTGTTTCAAGGTTCTGTGGAATAATTTGTAGCTATATGCCTTCCATTGCTCATTACAGTTTTTATATTCTAGTTTGGTAAATGTCAGTTCTCAACATTATAGTGTTTTATTAAATACAGCAAAGTCTCGATAATACGTGGGCTGATGAATATCAGTGGGCTCCAAAAGTATACAGAACAAAATGTTTCAATATTTCTATCCTATTATTAAATTGTTCTTCCTTTACGTGTAATGAACTGATAGGATGGTCAGAATTATTATTGTTTAAACCTGCCCCGCCCGTCTATACGATATGTTCTGAGGAGTATACTAAATTATTGGGACCGATTTCATATGACAACAAGTCGGACAATTTTCTTATGAGTGGTGGTATTTTTCTAATGTCTTTAAGAAATATCGTAGTTACTGTGGATTTATGTTTGAAGCATAAATATATATTTGAAGTTACTTTTAAGTGCGAGAAAACAGTTTTTATATTGATTTTCATTATCCGCCCCACCCTGTCAATCCTTATAGCAAATGATAAAAGTTTCCAATATACCAGACTAACTATTACTAACATACGTACTTCTTGTTAGTATACAATATCTAATTTGGTGAATTGTTATTGTTTATCCAATTTTGTCCGACACGTTTTTATAAAAAGAATACTGTGATAGTTTCTTGTACTTTAAACTAACGAATTAACTGCTATTTCTCTTCTTAAATTCCAATGTTAAAATTGCATTTAGTGATATGGACAAAATATTATTGTCATGCTATTCTGTATTTATGGCTTGCCTTATAGAAATCTAATTCTTTTCAGAATATTGACGGTTGTGTGGTTGTGAATCCTGAACATTTGGCAAAGGGCGTAGTTGGTGGAACGTTTGCAAGACTGGAAATCCATGTACCTGCTTCGGAAGAAAATTCTCTCGCATCGTCTATCCGAGGAGAAATTGTGAAAATCTAGCTTTAACACAAAATGTAACAATACGAAGTTTATATAAACAAATGCTGTGAAATAAATACTATTTTTATACATATTTATTTGTTCATTTCTTTAGTTCACAATGGTCCGTGGTGTCCTCAAATCTTGCAACCTTAATTTAACTCATTTCCCGACGTCATACAATGATCAAATTTTGCATAGCGACATTGTTACAATACAATATTCCATTGTTACTTCCATATTTTAAAAGCATTTTTTAAAATATGAACTTCTTTATCCTAAAATAAATACTAGCCTGCAACAATGCGGCGTTTGACTGGTTGCAGAACAAAGCATCCGAACACCGAAATAACTCTGAAAAACCAGCATGGGCGCACCAATTCAAAAATACATAGTGACCCTGAGAGCGCGCCCCATGTTCTTGTAAAAATGCAATTTTTTTTTTTTTTTTTTTTTTTTGCTCAAAACCTATTTCTGGAGTTATCAGAACACTATTTCATTACGAAATAGAGATAAAACTATACTTTAAACAAAAGAATATAAATGAACCTGTTTTGTAATGCCCTAAAAAAGGTAATGACGAGGAACTTAATAAAGAACACTATTTATTAAAGCTTACAACTTTTTGATGTTACATTAAAAAATAATAAAGAAATTTAAAACTAAAAAGAAAGTTCTTATCTGTGCACCGAGAAACAAACTTCTTAGAAACTAGATATCAATATTCTTATTTGAAGATGAGAAAATGAGAGAGTGGCAATAAAACCAGTGATCTTATTCCCAAACGTGCACGTTCTCACTCTAAACTAAATGAGAATGTTGATATATTAATTTGTAAAATGTTATTTCGCGGCATAACGGGGCCTAGCTTTTGCCACCTTCTTTGAGAAAGTGGCCAACGCCGAAATTTCATTTGGGCGGAATCTTTGACAGTGTGTGTGTCAATGTTAACCGCAAGTGGTAGGGCAGCCGGTTGTCTGACGGAAGGTCCACAAGAGATGATCTGGTAATAGTAGAAACTAAACCCTTGGTCACAGGCTGGTTTACGCGATGCTGCTTGCTGTTGGTTGGTAGCAGTATAGTGTGAGCAACTAGCGGCTGCTTAATGCCAGCCGCTAGTAAAATGACGCATGTTCGACTTGTCAACAGCGCGATCACGTGACGCCTCCATGCTGCTAGTAACCCTTCACCAGCTCAGTGTGAATACCTCACATTCGACAGGTAGCGGCTGGTGACTTGCAATATCCAGTGGGATTGTTTTCTTTAAGATATATATTATTATTGTCTGGTGGTTGCCATGGCAAAAGACAAGTGAACTGGGACTGAGATCATTAACTTCATAAGTATATATCGAAAATACGAGTGCCTGTGTAACACTGAATTTCGGATTCAAACTGCGGTATTTGGTTACGAAATTCAAACGTTGACTTCAGAATTAAATTCAACTCACTTTAATCTCCCAGGTAACTCACTTTTAAACTCTGATTGTTAAAAAAAAAAAAAATGAAGCTTACAAATAGGCCTTCATTGTTCAACTTTAACAATCGTCAATATTGGACAACAATTCAATGCAATTTCAAATTTAGTCATTTCCTCAAGTAAGTTATACATAATTGGAATTTTAAAGGTTTAAATTCGCTGGGGCCACTGTGCCCAGACTCCCGTGGGAGCTGCGCCCCCTTTATTTTAACCAGACTGCGGACTGCACCGCTATGGTGTCAATCTGCCCTCTCCCCCCTCCACGTGGGACTTCGCCCCGATAGGGGAGGTTAGCCTCATTAATTGTAACGTCTTCTTGGTCATACACCTTCATACAAAATTTCGTTTCTCTAGCTTCATTGGTTTGGAGGTGGTTTCTTTGGGCGGCCATTTTGGATCCAAGTTGAAGACTTCTTATATTACCGTGACCTACTTGTAATTTGTAAAATTTCGTTCTCTAGCTCGAACGGTATGGGAAATGAGTTTTTGGGCGGCCATTTTGAATCTAAGATTGCAACTTTTCCAAAATGTAATATTTTCCTAAACTATTCGTCACACTATACACCTTGATGCCAAATTTCGTATCTGGCTCAAACGGTGTGAAAAATGGATTTTGGATTCAAGATGGCGACTTTTTCAAGATGTCGGATTTTTTTCCTTTACCTACTCTGTCATACACCTTCATACCAAATTTGGTGTTTCTAGCTCCAATAGTTTGGCCTGGGAATATTGATCAGTCAGTGACCATGGGGATATAAATTATATGGATGGTTCAATGTATGTATTGCTACCAGCGATGGTAAACCAAGTGTGAAACCCCAGCAGCTGCTGGTTGGCCTAATGTGATCTAGTCTTATGTAGTAACTTAAAACTTCGATTTCCATGAGAGGGGCAATACTGTCAGTTACAGCTAGTGTTCAAATAAAACCAGTAATCACTAAATTGTTTTATTTATCAATATTTTGGACATACTATTTTACATTGTCAGGTTCTTTAAAAAAAATAATCGGTTTTCAGATTACTTCTCCTTACCAGTAGAAAGCTTCTTTAAATATTTGTTAATTAGTGGTAAAATACAATGCATGTCAGCTTTCTAATAATATACAAACATTTATTTTAAAGTAGAACCCTGTTAATCCGTCACCTATGGGACTGAGGGCATGGTCAGAACGCAAGGAAGGTTGGATTGCCAGAGGAACAAATATTTAATACGCTAAAGTTTTTCAAGCTCAGCGTCACGTATTTACGCTTTTTAATTGCCATAATAAGACTAGTACACTACACTGAAAGTCGATTTTTAGCA
>JAGDQP010068054.1:0-11072 GCA_022664845.1 Lepisma saccharinum
CTAAGAGAAAGAGGTAGTGTGCTTCTTAGAAGGGTCCTATTACCTCTTTGCTTCCCACTCTTGTTACGCTAAGGCGAAAGATATAGAGAATTCAGAATAAAAAACAAATGCTAAAAAAGAAGTTTCAATTTTGTAAATGAAACACCGATCACACAAAGTTCCTCTCTCTTTCTGTGTGTATGTATGTGGCCAATAATATTTCTATAATGTGTACGCCCACTATGGGCGAGTGGTAATGCCCAATGGTTTGTAATGGGTCCCGGGTTCGATATGGACAGCAATGCCAAATCACAATCTGTTCACTTTGCCCAGAGGCCTTTGGTTAAGACCTTCCTTCGGGCAGAACAGCCATCATCATCACAATGTGTAGTGCAACACAGTAGCGTAGATAGCTTAGTTCAGTTATAATTCTAATATGAATTTAGCCACATTTCAAATTTCAGGTTGGATTTTGTCAAGAACGAAGAGTTTCTCAATCAATATTTACTAAGGTTTATGTGCTCACTTTGATGACAGATTTCTTTTTTAAAACTGTCAGTTCATTCAGTCACATTTGAAAGTTTTCATTTTTCGGAGATATATTTATTCGCTTCAGAGTATAAAGTATCATCTCTGACAGACGTGAGTGCGGGTTATACAAAATCTGTAACACTTTTAAAAAGTTTGGAAATCTGATATGCTTCCGTTGTAGTTTGAAAAGACCATTTCACTTTTATTAATTTCGCTTTCGAAAGTCTAAATTAGTGTAGAATATTTTTATGCACAAAGGAAAATTAAAATTCTTCAAACTTTGGTTGTCTAATTTTTCTTTTTCAGTGTCTTCACTTTTAAAAAGATTCATGAAGTCGAAACAACACTTTTGTTATATACTATCATTTCTGCTAGTTGATTTTTGTAGCTACTGGATGTTGTAGACCAGCGTTTCTCACCTTTCATGCCCCGACCCCCTTTTACCATGCCTTCCGCGACCCCCTTCTATCCACTACTGGATGAAGGCCTCCCCCTTTCCTTTCCACATATGAATGGTTCCGAAGCCAATCAGTGTAAGTCAAAAAATGAAAATTGACTTACGTGTTGTGAACGATAGAGGATTACAAGTTCTTTCATAGGCACAAACAAGTAAGTCAATTTCATTTTATCTGCCAGATGGCAGCACTATCAATGTCCACTGAAAAGAGTGAATTTATTCAGCAGTTTTTCTGTTTCAATTTTTTTGACTTACACTGATGGGCTTCTGAACCATCCATTTGTCGGTCTGCTGCTATCCTCATCCATGTAGCACATATATATCGGGAGTAAAACAAATATATCTTGAAAACGAAAGTTTTGAAGATACTTTCATGAAATTTTCTGCAGTTGCTCACAAAACCCTGACGTTTTAACACAGTGAAAATAATTTTCCTAAATTAAATTTAACCCCCAATTCAAAAGTGAACCTCGGTTATGGGGAAATACAATGTTAATTCAGAGGAGCACTTTTCCTTGTCTAATTTGATTAATTACTAAGAAACAAGTCAGACGGTGATTTATCTCAATCAATATTGTATCATCTCTCAATCTGGAGCTGCAATATTTTATAAACAGAAATCATCGTCTAACTTAATTTCATGGTAATTAATTAAATTAGGCGAGGAAAAGTGCTCCTCTGAATTAACATTGATTTTCCCATAAGTGAGGTTTACTTTTGAATTTAAACCCAAAACGACAGTTAAAATTTAGTTTTGGAAAATTATTATCACAGTGTTAAAAACGTCAGGGTTCTGTGAACAATTATAGAAAATTTCATGCAAATATCTTGAAAATCTTCGTTTTTGCAGGTCTGTTTTTCAGTTACAAGAATTACTAAAGTGTCTGTATATTAAAAACTTGATATTTAGGTCAAGCATGGGCACCTAACTTTTAACGTAAAACTGAAAATGACTTGATAATGTGTATGGCGAAAATTGAACCAGACATTTTGAAACTGGTTAAATCAAAAGAGGCTCAGATTTCGCGCTAACCTAGTAAACTTGTGTAATCTTTTGAAATGTTTTAATTCTTTGATCTTTTTTAATTTTGTGTAACGTTTGCTTTTCATTCGAAAACATGACAATTAATTTGCTGCATTTGATAAAAAATATCCTAATTATATTACCGGAAAACTATCCACCAAATTACATTGTAAAATTAAATACCTTCTTTGAAATGTATTAGTTTTAGCCTACAAAACCTTGGTTACGTGTATTTTTTCACCTCCCTTCGCGACCTCCTTGCACACAACCCCCACGTTGAGAAACCCAGTTCTAGACCCATACTAATTTATCATCTCCGTGACGCATTCAGGCGGAGAGTTCAGAGGGCTCTCCCAAATTCATATTTCTTTCTAAACTTAACATAATTTTAAACCTAATTATGTATTTTTGTCTAATTTCATGTCCAGGCCCTCTTTGAACCTCTCCCAAATCCCTGAATACCGTAAGAAAAAATTCTGGACACATGCGTGAGAGCTTGTTTTATGCTGTAATTGAATCTCATTTTATGTACTTTTGTAGATATTTTCATAGATCCTTCCGTACTCTAATTTACTGCAACTTATTTTGTCTTCCTTCTGACAATTCTCTTTGGTTATAACAGCATCTTTGGTATTATTCAGAGCTTCTACTAAATAAAAGATTTCCTTTTGTAAGAATCTATGAAACAGTTAATCCTAGGGAAGTACTAATTCAATGGAATATAAAACAAACTGAGAAGAAATTAGAAATGTATTGAATTCATTACATGTCTTCAATCTGAGTTTGTGACATTGTTCAATAAATAAATTTTGACGATTCCTTCGAACACAAATTATGCTACTTAAAATCATGAATTAGCGTTTTATACTCGTCTTCTCATATTTAGTAATTTCTTTATGCTCTAGGTGATATATTTGCGTTTTTCATAATCTCACAAAAAAAAAATGTGCTCTCCGTAGCGGATATGAAAAAAAAATAAGTGTTCCAATTGTTTCTAAATAGTTCAATATCAGTCGAATATGAATTGTCTTTAATTTCACATTTAGTTGCACAATACACTTAAATTGCAGCAGGGCACTGTCACATTATGTCCTGAATATTTTTATAATTTCCCAGCAAACGGAAATTTATAAAAAAAAAAACAAAATTTATCAGATATGTTTTCGTTAAATCTCGACTTTCTTTCTTCACAACTCTCCTTCCAACACCATGTTACGGGAAGATTTGGAAGATTGTTACCAAGTCATATAAACACATATCCATCACTGACATAGCTACCAACAAAGGAAAGCTTTCCCATATTGGAGATAAGAAAAACATCTCCATAGTCAGCAAACAAGTAGTCAGAGTACCAGATGACGTAACTTCCTCCGAGGCTGTACTTAGTTTTAACCCTCGGTGCCCCGAGCGGCTGGAACAGATTTGTCTCAGATTCGATCAGGTTTTAACTTTTTATCCTGATTTTAAGTATTTTTTAACATAAAAGAGTTCGCATAGGTGATAATATTTAGCTCCTTTCAATATAGTGTACAACGATGATAGGTTACAGTAGTGTTACCATACTTATGTTAAGGAAAATTAAATTAAATTAAGATACACTTTGAAAACTGTAACGAAAATCTTTACTTCTAAGGATAAACCATATAAACGCTTTGATTCAAGTAAAATGCACAACCACGAAAAAGCTTACAGGCAATTGAAGTAAGTACTTCTACATATATGCAAGACCCTTTCTATAATCTTAAATTCATACATAGATTACGTTAATTGTCCAAGCACCCTTTGCATTGAGTGAACAAAGCAATGTTTTGTCTTTCTCATCAGCACCAAAATGGATAAAAATAGATCTCTAAGTTTAGTTTTCATTCTTTTTAAAAAAAAATAAAATAACAATTTTCCACTAATTATCAACAATCTGTACAAAAAAATTAAGCATCTCAAAATGTAATATACATGTTTCTTTCACAAACACCTTTAACATGCTTCTTTTAAAATTACCCTCTCTATTATAAACACATCCTCAATATACATAAATAGTACAAGCACACACACACCCATGGGATTTATGACATGTTTTGATAAGTAACGCCTGTTGGGATGCTCCGCACTTAATTATCAGTAACAGATACCAAGTGGAATGTTTACATTCATACTGAAAAACCGCTGTAATCTTTGGTATAATCTACTTTAAAATTTCGGGATTTTTGTTCTATCATCAAGTTTCAATTGCTGAAGGCATTACGAAGGCGAAAGTAATGACCCCTCAGTCTTCCTAAACGATAAGTTCATATATTGTTTTCTGTCCCACAAAATTCACACATTATGGCACTGATTTAATCTATCATTCTGCGAATCATGTAATTTAAAATTCCTCCGTTCCTGAAGTACGTCAATTCCACTTCGGTATCAAATCGCACTATTACTTCGAAAGTGCGGCCATCATCAAGCTGCAAAAAGAAAAACAATCATTATTAACAAATTATAGGAAAAGCACTTTCCACAATTTTCTCCTTCTGTCATAAGTTATAAAAATCATTGTCTCCGAAAAAGTTGATTTCTGATTCATAACAATTATATTTGATATCACCTGCTTTCAGCCTACCCAACTTTGATTCATGGAGTTTTGAGTTACTTCGTTTGATCGATATCGTAAGTACAACATACTAGGATTATTGTAATCCTAAATATATAATTTGCTAGAAAATACATCCAGTTTCAAACAGGTTGGTTTAACAAATTAAAGTTATATGGGAAGTACTGTGATACCTAATTTCCAATCATTCTTCGTTTTCACTTTAATCCCACGCATGTTCTATTAGTACTAATAGTTATAGATGCACGAGTGTACATTGATTAGCTGAAAATCAACTGAATTATGTGTATATCCATGTTAATTGAAGTTTATTTCTCTTCTAGGTACCTGGTTCACTTTGCAAATAATTCTCGAAGATAATTGTCTCAATAATGATGCATATTAGTAGTGAAAGAAAAAACAAATCCGACTACCCTCTTCAGTCAGATTAGATTAGATATCTAAAAAAACTACAGGTTAAATGGCCGTGACCAAGATACGCGCTTTGCGCACTCTCAGCAGTAATAGTTCGAGTAATAGCGAGGATAATTGGAGATCTAGAAGCAGCTCGTTCGGGGTTGTCTAAATCAAGTCACCGAATACGTCAAGCTTTTGGGGATAATGCTGTGAATGAACGCACCACCAGGCATTGGTTACAGAAATTCGGGTAGGGGAATTTGTACCTGTGTGATGAATCCCGCAATGGGCCCTCACAGGATGCGGATGACGAGGCCTTGAAGACGGTCATACAGCAGGACAGCAGCCAAACGCGTGGTGAGCTTGCACTGCAGAACGCTTCCAGGTTTCTGGTGAAACAAGACTTCCTCTGCAACCCATAGGGAAGACGTATAAGTTGAGCAAGTGGGTACCCTACACACTGTGGGAAGCCAGGAAGGACCAACGAGTGACAGCCTGTTTCTCGTTGCTTTCTTAGTACCACAGACACCATATTCGATCGAATGCTCACCACTCACCAGTATTGTATATTCCTATTTTATTATTTTCATAATTTTAGATGTTACAGTGTATTTAGTTTGTAAGATATTTTGGTTTAAATTGAGTTGTCTTTAAGACTCGTTTCTCGACGTCTAAAGTGTAATGGATCATGATTAAATATTAAAATTATTCTCAGCTCCAAGGTAACAATTAAGTCAAAACAGAGCAGCACGAGACAGTGAAACTATTTATGTTCTCATAAGTACTTTCCTACGAAAGGAAGTAATAACCATGATTCGACCTTGGTTCACAAGAATTAAGAATTGTCACATGTATTCCTCTTTTTCACAAGTGACGTGCGCCGATCTGCAAACTATTAGTGATGTGAATGTTAACACAAGAACATTTCTAAGAAGTGCTTTTAAATTTTGTAAACAGTTTCACCTTGAGCAGTTGTATTTTATCCCATATGAAAGTTCCCAGTACTTCCTTCAATTAGCAAATGAACTTATATAAATATTACCTAAAAACTTCTCTTTACGCTCTCTCGCTCCACCACCGTCATTGAGTATTCGACTTGGCTCCGAAAGAAGTCTGTACTCTTGCATTAGCCAAGTTACTACGTTAAGATTCGTCAAACAGTTATCTTGGAAAATATAAATTACTTTGGTCTTAGAAAAATTACAGAACTTTATATATCTGGTTCAAACACGCTTGAGCCACTCGTAAAGTGTTAAGTGACAATTCCAGCTCTTGATTACGAAATGCAAATAATTCGACAGATCAACACAACAGGAAACATCTTAAATACGAAAGGTATGTTGCTCTCTCTAGAAATATGTTGTTTGCTGTATAAACTTAAATTGGTATGAGTTTGGTAATTGGAGTTCTTTTCAATTGTTTGTATTCATTTGTTATTCAATTTTTTGATGTATTCAAATAAGTAACTAAATTTTCATTGGAGTCTTGATCCAGAATTCCGACGTAGACGAGATGTGTTGACATCTCCTAAGTTAATCCATGTTTTGTTTCAAGTAATTTTTGTGAATTTGAATTATAATCTGAGCGATGACTTCCAATAAATGTCATAATTAGATGAATATTTGTGTTGCTCTACTAAAAGCCCAGTTAGTTAAGAAGGTGTTCAGCACCTATCTTCTAGGTACCTTCCCGACTATCCAGTCATTTATCATGGTGTTCGGCATCATAACTATCGTGTATTGACCCACAGCTTAGTCATTTATCACCACTGACAAAAAAAAAATGGATCCTGTATGATACTTTCAAGAGAGCGAGACATTACTGTCCCAGCGGGACCCTGTGCCTCACACCACAAGTCCATTGTTACCGCCCATACAATTCATTTTATCTATCTATCTACCACAAGTCCATCTTTACCAGGGTTTGCAAAGGAGGGCCCAGCCCGAAAAAATCATAGACTTTAATTTTGTCTTTAAATAATTCCTGAAATGAGGACACTTCACAGAAGTGCATAATAAAGATAAACACTGCATTTTAAATTGTTATAATACAATCACGACCAGTGATGTAATGCTAAATTTTAGGTGGGTATACGCTCCATCCATTTCTTTCTTTCTTTCTCTCTCTCTCTCTCTCTCTCTCTCACACACACACACACACACTATATATATATATCATATTCAGCCGTTTTCTATCCACTGCTGGATGAATGCCTCCCCCTTTTCTTTCCACATATCTCGGTCTGCTGCTATCCTCATCCATGTAGCTCCTGAAAAACGCTTGATTTCATCTACCCATCTTGCATTTGGACGTCGTCTCGGTCGTTTCTTTTCTCTAGGAATCCAATGTGGTACATTTGTCGTCCACCTTCCATCTGTTCGTCTAGCTATGTGACCGGCCCATCTCCACTTCATCCTTTTGGCAGTCTTGATTATATCTTCTGCCTCTGTCTGTGTCCGAACCCTATATTTAATCTTCCTGTCTCTCCTCATTATTTCTAGCATGCATATCTCCATTGCTCTTTGTGTGACTCTCAATCTTTGAGTCGTTTGCACCTCCAATTTCCAAGTTTCACAGCCGTACATCACTACAGGTAAGACACATTGATTATAAACTTTACGCTTCAGACACATTGGAAGTTTGCTTTTGAAAATAAAGTGTAGTCTTTCAAATGAACTCCACGCCATATTCTATTTATTTCATCAGTCAACTTGGCATTCGTTGTTTTGAGCTGGCCTAGGTAAACATACTCATCAACTATGCTTATTGTCTCTCCGCTAATGTTTATTTCCCTATTTGCAGCATGTTGATTGTACATTACTTTTGTTTTACATAAATTAATTTTAAGGCCTATTTTCGAACTCTCATTATTCAGTTCTTCCATTCTGGTTTGCAGTTCTCAATTAAATGTGACACGAGAAGCAGTTTTCATACGTTCAAAAGCCATGGGAAGATTCAGAAGGTGGGAAAGTTTTCTTCATTCGCACCAGGGAAATCTCGGAATGGTACCTAACTTACAGATCCCAAGACGTCTCCTTTTCGATGTCTTCCCGACGGACGTTGTCCCTCCAACAGCTTCGTCAAGAAGCCGGAGACGGCAGAACCCATATAATGTGAAATAAGTAAACAAACAAATAAGTAAATACTAATTATAGTGCTTACGTTTTCCTCTAAAGTGCTAGCTGGCAAATTAATACCTTCCTTAAATTTCAATTCGTTGTTTCTTTGTACATTTTCTTCACTGGTATTAGCACAAATATTGTCTTTTTTTTCGCTTTAACCAGTTTTGCAAGACGTTTTTCGACATTTGCAATTTGCGAAGCAAGTCCGATTTCGACAATTCCAAAGCAAGTCTGAACACTAGTCACTACTAAGCAAATATTCTGAACTGCTCTAACTACTGTACTGGAAACATCAGAGATTGATGTCACATGGGAAACCTACAAATCTTTACTGTCTTATTGTTTTCCACTCCTTCCTGCTAACATTTTATTTTTCAGTTGTTTTTTCCTCTGAATAAAAACGAAACGAACAAACGAAAATGCTTAATCTTAGCCCCTCCTAGGCTCCTACCGTTCTTTTCTTGCCTAGTAAGTACTACTAGTAGCCCACTATCTGCTGAGTAATATTTATTAAAACCAGGGGTGGAATGGAGGGTATACGCGGGTACACGCCGTGTACCCACCTAATAGTATAAATCACAGCGTGTACCCACCTCAGTGCATAAATATAAAGGAACGTGTTCCCAAATTCGGATTTTTATTGAGCAGCGTGTACCCCCCCAAAATCTTACCATTCCAGCCCTGATTAAAACTGATGCCAATTGCGGCTACAAGTGAATGACACTACTGTAGTTAATTCGTATTGTGAACGGCAGTGAGTGCTTCAAAATAGACCGACGACAGGGCACGTTTTTTTTCCCCGAGGTCAATGATTCCTTCGGCGCAAATCTGTCCATTCCTCCTTAACTTTTGAACTAAGATAAAGGCTTCATTTTTTAAAATCCATTATATCCACTCCCTCCTTAGTTGCATAGGAACTGCCTCCATTCAGTATTGCCTCGCTTAAAATGTAACCAGTTGGCAGGTTTTGATTTTGGGTCACAGAAGAGGGCGTGAAAACTGTGGTCATTACACAGTCAAACAGTAGAAAAAGAACCTAATGTCGCCATATGCTCTACTCCTCATCTCCCATTGACCTTTAGAAAACAAAGGAATTTAAGAAAAACATTTGGCAATAGCATGGCTTGATTTTAGTGCCAGAGGTCATCTTTTAGAAGGTAGGGACAGCGCATGTAACATCCTGGAAGAAAACAGCTGCAGGTGAATGCAGAGTGCAGCTTCCCTTTAAATGGTAGAAGGAATTACTGGAAAACTCGATTTCCAACCCTACAAAATGCAAATATCTGTAAAGAATAAAGACATCATTCGCGACAACAGCTTGACTGTGGACTGTTTAGTGAAAAATGATTTGAAAATTAATACAGCACATGAAAGGCAATTGTTGTTGTTTGTTCGAAAGAGGAGTATCCTATAAATCATGTAGCGTATACTCGCGTATTTCATAAATTTTAGGTGGCAATACGATGCTGTCCATAAATTAGAGTTGGGTATACGCCGTATACCCTCCATTACATCCCTGGGGTTCACGACTGTCATTCTAACTGTAGAATAATACTGCTGTCTAAAATCTACAACACGTTACCTTTGTGATATTGAAAATAAAGAATGCAAACTACTACTTTCCAGCTGATGATTTCGTAATCGACTAGAACCAATTAACTCTTTCAACTAAAAATATTATAGATTTTGATGCTTTTACTTTCAATCTTTGCAATAACTTACAAATGACATTATTGTTAAAGTTTATCATAAGATTATAAACTACGTCTTTGTCGTATCAAATTCAGTACGAAATTACTTATACACTATAAATATTATCAATAATAATACAAATTTTCAAACAGATACAATATTGATACAACACTTTCATTGACCGACTTACCCGACCGGGAATTCCCGGGTGGACCCCCGATCCTTTTGTTTTGGAAGCGTAATGTTACCCAATAAAGAAGCTCACACTTAACCCACTTTTGCTTCTACTAATAACGTGAGGGTTTTGTCGCTCTTTCCAAACTAGCATTTTTTACACACAAGACTTATTATGACCGACATAAAAGACACGGCTGAAGTTATAATTTCAGTAGGTGTAATGTAGGGCCCTCACAAAAAGCAAAGAAGGCGCCATGTGAAGTTTAATAGTAAGTGCTTTAATAATTTATATTCTTTTAAGGCACTATATTTACTTAATACTTTGTATTTTAAGATCTGATCAGTACTCTAAGGGCCCTTGCAAAGTTCTTTTTGGGGCCCACGCGTCATAAAGCTTACTACCACGAAGGGCCTTTGGTTACCAGTCCGCCCCTGAGCACTTATTATCCGAAACACAGATGAGAATAAAGAAAATAAAACAATATGGTTACACAGTCTATTGTGGTCTACTGATTGGTGTGCTGGATAGTACCAGTTCTTTAGCGAACTGCGTACCATGGATGTTTTAGTTTTTTTAGCAAACTGCGAACGGATGAAGGAGAGGAGCTGACCACTCGGGGAATGAGTGATGCCTTTTGCTCTGTGCAGGGTTTTTTAAAGGCGATTGTAGGGGTGGCTTCTATTGTTTTTTCTACTTGACTCCAGCTCCCTCTGTCTTCCGTTATTTGCTCCATCAGGTGTTAGTTTGCGGAGTTGACCGTTGTCTGCTCCAATGTGTATGTATGACTTGTTTACTTACATAACCACATGTTTGTTTTATAAACATGTATGTTATTGTTTATACAATGTCCACGTGTTCTTAATACACGCTGGTTATTACGATATATTGTTTCATAACTGGACAATTAAGAACCACAAAACGAGACATCAAGTTTGGCATTTATTTTTAACCACACAATGGAACCACTTCGAAATATTGTTCGCGAAATTATGCCACACCCATCTTAATATTACGTTGTTCTTTTACAATTGCCGCAGGAAGCACAAGAACATGGATTCACGGAAATCCCGAATTCTGCTTTTACTACAATATCAAAACAT
>JAGDQP010068055.1:0-11072 GCA_022664845.1 Lepisma saccharinum
TTGCACCGTCTGACTACCATTTGTTTCGGTCTCTGCAAAACTCTCTTCATGGTAAAATATTGGCCGACCGAAGCACCGCTGAAAATCACTTGGCCAAGTTTCTCGACGAAAAACCACAGAAGTTCTACACCGATGGAATTATGAAGCTACTCGAAAAATGGCAAAAGGTCATAGATAATAATGGTCAATATGGACTTGATTAAAATTGATTTTCAATAAAGAAATTTTTTGTTCAAAAATGTACCAAAAAACCGCGGAGACTTTTTATATGACCCTTTATTTCAGAGTACCTACGCGGAGTACAAGATGCAAACACTATTTTGCTCTTCCATACCCAAGGATATCACTAATAAAGAGATCCTTATTTAATAGATTACCCTCCCAATGCAATGAACTGGATAGTGAACCGGACATCACTTCCAGTTACAATACGTATTTGAGGATGGTTACTGAACGACTGAGAGTATAGTTGAAGTATATTATTTAGCTCTGAATTGCTTCTAATGTCTAGTTTATTGTTATTTCTTTTCTTTGTTGTTTATTGTTACTTTGTTTTGTTTGCAGTGCATTGTTATTTTGTCTAATGTAAAATACCCTAACCTGTGTTTGGATACTTAATAAATAAAATAAATAAATTAGAATCCATCGTGTTCTCTTGAAAAAATATTTTTTTAAAAAAAAAATATTGATTTTCAGGCCGTGGATTGGTGGCATTACTCAAAAATGTTTAACAGGACGATACATTCGAAAAAAAAAACCAACCGATTCTTTAATGTAAATTTATTTCAGGTCAAGTACAGTTTATTCTAGTAAATTCTAAAACTTACTTTAGATTTTCTACATTGGAAAACAGATAATGAACAGTTTTCAGTGGGACTGCGTATTTATTTGTACAGAGTGTTTCACCCATAAGAGACTCTGAGTTATCGTTAACTATACACCTAATATACAAAGCAGGCAAACGTAACTGTGGCAATACATGTCCAATGTATCACACCACAACAAATGCTGCGAATGGTCGTCTACTTTTCTGCAGGCATCTAGCAACCTTGCGCTCCATATTTGCGAAAATCTCAATGAGCCAGTTGTGGCTGATGTTATCACTGGAGCGATGATGTTCTTTTTTTTTAGGTATTCGGTTCGACGTAATTTATTGGTACAGACCTTTCCCTTGAGCTTGCCCTAGAAGAGGGGGTCTAGGGAGTAGATCTGGAGTAATTTGATCTCAAAGGAGCTGGTTGAATTTCCATACATCTGGCTGGAAGCAACCAGAATGTGACCCCAATGCCATCCAGGTGATTTTAAAAATGTGTCAATAATGTTGGTGAAAGAGACCGTTGGGAAGACCGAGACGACGTTGGAAGGACAATATCAGAAGAGGTATCTGGAAAGTAGGGGGTCTGTGATGAAAACTGGCTTGATCTTGCCCAGGTTAGAATCATATGGCGATCGTTTGTTACTGCGGCGATGAACTTGCGAGTTCCGTAAGCCATAGAGTAAGTAAGTCACTAATGTTGGTATTTACGTCTGAGTTGAGAAAGAGCTTAGAGTGCTCAGCAGCTGAACGAGAACATATGCCGCCATTGATGACATCAGCCATACTCTGCTCACTGAAACTGTTAAAGATGGAGCGTTGGGTTGCCAGGCGTCTGCTTGAGGAAGCAGCTACTTTCAGCATTTGTTGTGTGATGTAATACGTTGGATATATCTCAAGATATTGCTGCCACAATTATGTTTACTAATGTCGAATATTATGTCTGTAGTAAACAATAATTCGAGGTCTTCTGCGAGTGAAATATTCTACATTATTATTTTAGTTCAAGCTCAGGATTTCAGGACACAATAACGTTACTATCAATTATTATGTATTTCATTGTGTTGATCTCTGCAGTCCCCAGTGCAATCACTGGAACAGCTTGCAAGACAGTCTCGCATAAACTACACCGTCGTCAAAGAATCTGATTATCATCAATATTTCATTAACATGAAGGATGCAGAAGACACTCTCTACAGGTAAGGCTTTCTGACAATTTTAATGTAACATGTCACACAAAATATGCAAGATACCATAGGATAATAAGGCCACACAAAACTTCTTGATATTAAAAACTATTAATTGATACAATAAATAATTAATGACAGCTAGTAGTGAAAAGTCAAGTAAGAATCCTTCCGTACAAACAAGTATTTCGGATCTGCACTGGGGGAAGGGAGCATGCAGGTTCAAGTCCCGCTCACCGGCCATCTTAGCTGAGGGTTTCCAAGATTTTCCTCAGTTTTACCAGGCAACTGCTGGGATAGTGCAGTGGTGGATCCAGCTAGGGAGCGCCCCCTCCCTCAAGGGAAAATAATTTATTTATATAGCATTATTTCAAAACTAATTTATCTCAGAAAAAGCTTCGATTCCCTTCCCGACAAATCTAATTTATCTATAAATACGGACTTTGGGATACGTATCTATAAATGCGAATACGAATAAACACTAGTGTCATATATCAGCAATAGGAGGGGATATATGATAAATTTATACTTTGGAAAATCCCTTAGCAGTAATATATCGAAAATGTCTCCGGTTTATTCCACTTGCGCTCCGATCACAAAATCCTGGATCTGTCACCGGGATAGTGTCTAGATAAAGGCCCTGGCGCTACCTTCTACAATTTTTGTCAAGAAAAATGTTCATCCAGGGACGTCATTCCTCACAGTTGTGATGGGCTGAGATTTTATATTATAATATAGACAACGTCCAGAATTGTAAATGTGAAAAAGAGAAGTATTTCAAGATTAACTGATTTGATACAAAGTGAGGCTTTAACCATGAAGCTTTGTGTTTATTAAGGATATTAAAAAGTAGTGCAAATAAGTTATTTACTACACAAGGTGTATATTAAAAATAAAATAATACACCGTCCGATAGCTGAAAAACTAATTAAGTGAACTGAAAGAATTACTTAATAAAAAAAAAGTACCCTCGTAAAATTTCGAAAACGAAGTTTCGTGTTAATTCATATATTTTTGTCAGGTGTACGTATTCTAAAGAGTAATCAGATATTGTTTGTACTATGAACATGTTTTATTTTTTTTCATATTTTAATCGTTCTATTTCCTACAAATTTTAGGGGCATATTTCCGCTTTGTTTTCAGCAGAGCTCGTAACTTGACGACCTAAAAATCCCTAAATCTAACCTATAAATCTCTAAATCTAACATTTAAGAAAATGAAACACAGTTACTAAAATTATGTAAAAGATACTCTATATAAAAGGTTTTTTGAACTTGTGATAATGTAAAATAAATTATGATAGCAATGTGATGTTTTTATCAATCAGGATAAACGGTCACTACAGCAATCATTTTTTTTCTTCTTAAATATATTACCATACCATACGTTTGTGTAAAGTAAATTAACAAAAGACTAATGTTATTATTATGAATTTGAAGTTCATTTCCATACAAGATAGTTGTAGCTAGTGTAAATGATACAAAGATGTCTAAATGAATATAAACAGCTTAGCGTTTGTTGTAATATTGGCATTTGATAAAAATACATACGGTATGTATGAAACTTGGAACGTGAAATATGTGACGGGAAAAATACTGCGAAATAAGAGTAATGTTTAAAAAAATCACGAAAGATTACCTGAAATTGAAAGAAAGAATGATCAATAAACGTAAATAAAGTCAAAACGTAAAACTGCAAAATAAAAATTACCGTACATTTTGTCCCCTTCAGTTTGAAGTGATGATTTGTTTAACATTATAGTCTGCATCGTTCTCAAAATCAGAAAGAGGATGACATTTCATCAATTTTTAGTAAAATTAATTGCAAAAAATTTAAATTTGAGAAAGAAGTTGGAAATTAGATTGCATCAAACATCAGCGTTATATTTTCATCATGTACGAAATGAAACTACCTGTATAAGCTTGAAATTACGGTTCACAATTCAGCAATTCGAATTTAACAAAATTATCTAGCCATATGGATGAGCGGAAACTTAATAAAATAGATGTAAGTATAATAAATTACGGTTTAAAATTAGTAGTCCAGTAAAGATAGCCTATTTTGCGACCAAGAAAGGAACAAATTAGTAACGAGCTGAAAATTGGTATGGAAGTAGGGGAATGTGTCAGGAATAACATACTAAAAGTCCTCTAAAATCCCACTGTAGCTTTTCCCGCAATTTTGAAAAAATGGCCACCATTTTTAGACGACGGCAAGGAATTTATGGAAATCGTCACCCTTCACGTTTATGCCTCTAGTCACTGTTCTAATTATCACAAGTCCATGAATCATATATGGTTGGAAAGCTTGAAAGACAGAAAATCGAAATAAATAACATATATGCCCATCGTGCTCAATTTGTAGGCTATATACTATATTCTCTATACTATATTCCTCTTCGCCGGAAGCCATATTGCAGTCGCACTAACCACACTTCCGGGAGGTCCGGCTCACAAGTAAGCGCGAAAATCTTTGCTCACAAAGATGGCGTCGGCTTACTGTGAGCCGGAAGTGAGAAGTGGCATTCAAAGGACAAATTCAGTGATCCCTCACCGCTCTGAATGCCACCAGTGATTAGTCATTCGGTGGGAAAGACCTTTGGGTACTTCCCTGGACGACAAATCACCATGTTCTGTACAGTACATTTTTTGGATCTGATTTCGAAGCACTAAAGACGTTAATCCTAGTCAAAGATGATTTAAACTAACTAATATAAAGTTAAGCTAATCCAACCTAACCTTCAATGTTTTTGAACGATCCGGGGGAAGTCCAAAGAGTAGCCGAATTTGGAAACAACTAATATATATATATATATATATATATATATAGCGTGGGAGCAGTAGACCACCTCCTCCCTCCGGGAGAGGCCTCATCCAGTAGTGGATTGAATATGGCTGTGTATTATTATTATTATTATATATATATATATAATCTTTTTCAGTCGGCCTCTTATGAGGAATCATATTTTGAAATAACTTTAAGAATCAATATTATATTGTTATTGAACATTAAACGTTTCAAAAATCATGTGAACAATTCTTAAGTATATATCTGCTTATATATTTTTCACTTGATGATATTTACGAAAACAAAACTTTAAGAATGTATAGTCAAGACGTTAATAATAAAAGACAAATTTCAAACGTGATATTATTCAAGCCAACAGTACTCTGAGAATAGATAAAAACATTATTATATGTAAAAAAAAATAGTCCATAACCAAGTAAAAGCGTTCTGAAAACAAACTTTAAAGAAATAAGTAAAAAATCATTGTTAGAACCATTGATATTTACGTAACAATACTGGAGTGACTGCTAAGTGTCGAAAGATAGACGCCAGAGAAAAATATTTAAATTCGTTTGTCCACTTCCAATCTAATCCAATGTGGACCAAATTTTCAGTTCTAACTCAGTTTTATGCGCTTATTAAGACATAAATCAAGAAACGGGCGACACAGCGTTATTAAGCGTAATAAAAAACTGAGTTAGAACCGAAAATTTGATCCATATTGGTTTAGACTGGATGTGGACAAACGAGATTAAATGTGTTCTCCGCTCCCTGGCTTCATATAGTCATGAAATTTTCAATGGTTGCAGTCAGTCCAGTATCGTTTCTTTTTGATAGAGGTCATTGGTTAGAACTAGAAATATCTCCGAAATTGAAGTATCGCATTCCAAACTATATATTTATTTTTTTCGATTCTACATTGAACCAATGAATGTATTATGAAAGAAAAATGTTCAGAATAATATCCTAAAGACATATAAAAAAATAGGTAAATAAATATTTAAAAAAAATATATTTAATGTTATTATCTTTAAGTTAAAACGTATGCATCAGAGTTAAATATATTTGGAAAACAATACAAGACAATCTCCCAGATTGGGCAAGTTGTTAATAACTTAAAAAAAAATAAAACTTATTATTTGAAAAGTTCCAAGAAGGTTGGATTGTTTTTAAACACAATTAAACCACCAACAGACGTTGAACAAAAATGGCTTCTACATTTTCATAAAAAACTGAACAATTTTCGAATATATTTTGTCATTCTTTCTGAGCTTAGTGTGATGTTCTAATCGTTGTTGCATCATGTTTTGTATCTTGTAAATTCACTCTGTGTAAGTCCTATTTTAAGTGGTTTATGTTGTTGTATCTTTGCAGAAAGTCTTGTCGTCTAAATTAAGTAAGATTCACGAAAGTTGATGTGTATATTCTGTGCGTAAGTTCTGTGTGATCTGTTTAAGAAATTAATCAAACTTTTTATAGGCCAATCTATGATTAAAAATCTATGCTAATCAATTATAATTTAGTAACGAAACATAATTGTAAAAATTATTTTTATGAATTAAATGTTTGTTCGAGTTTATACGGTTCAATAGTTGATGTTTTCCAATAATTGTGTTTTTACAGAGTTGTTTTAAACAAGTAACAAATGGTCAGTGTTTTGTTGAGTTTTCGTTTTGTGTTTATATGCATGCGTTTTCAATGTTTTATATACTATTCCAGCACTGCAATAGTGTTTCACACTTTGTTGAATTTTGTATGAATGTTATACACAAAAAAATGGTTTGAATATTGTGCTTTTATAAACTGCTTTTTTTTTTTTTTGGTTGTATTGCTTTTAATAGTAAACAAAGTTTTGTCTTGTATTTGTCTGCGTCTTTCTTCTTTTCTTCTGAAAACGGTATTTCATTTATGCAGTCAGGGAACAAAGGTATTTTATTATTTTGATGATGGGTGTTTTGCACGAAGATCCGAAAGTCCTATGGCAAGGTGAAGCAATGGTTGTTTGTGATTACCGTCCATCGAATGAAGATGGCGTCCCAAGGACGGGACCTACAATTAAGGGTGCACTTCGAACCATGCGTCACCACCCAAAATCGAACCCGGGACCCTTTGAATACAAGGCAACGAGCGTTACCAGTCATCCACAGCGGACACTTGCTGTATTGTAATAAAATGTTAAATCATTAGCAGATATATATATATATATATATATATATATATTTTCTCTCTCTCAGCGAGTATCTGTAATTAACAATATTGTTTGTTCTACGTAATATATTTTGATCTAAATAATTTGTTTTTCTTTCTTAAGAATTCAGAGGTCAGTCAATTTCTTTATTTCTAAATGCACATTCTGTTTAAGTCAAACAAACGGTCAACAACAATGCTTTATTATTGCATTTGGAAGTTCTTAATTTTTATAAAGTTCAGAATTATAGTATTTTCTGATGGAAACGAGTAAAGAAATTAAAACAATTGCAAACTATACTAAATTATAGAATTTAGTGTCACATCTTGTGGGCATTATGAAAACTCCAAATATATAATATAACAACACGAAAATTTATTAACAACGACGTTTCGCCTAATTGCTTTAGGCTTTTTCAAGTTAAGCCAACACAGAGACACACCCTTCCTTACATGCTTCTACAGAATGTTAACATGCAGGTTGCCAGTACAGCTAAGAGATTTTTTTTTTACCAAAAAAGAATACATGAAAATATTTTTTGTGTTAGACGTGAACATTTGCCCAAATAACCACCTAAAAAAAAAAAAAAAAAAACAGATTCCGGGAAAACATCAACAATAACCAGACGAGATTTATGTTTTGTTCATATGGGATTTTAATAACTTGATATTTCGCCATGAATTATGAAGATTCCCACAGTCTTTGTCATTTAAATTGAGGGAAAACCAACATTTTTTTTCAGATGGTTGTTTGGGTAAATGTTCACGGCTAACACACACAAAATCATATATTCTGTTTGGTAAAAAAAAATATTAGTTGTACTGGCAACCTGCATGTTTACATTCTGTAGAAACATGTAAGGGTGTCTCGGTGTTGGTTTGACTTGAAAAAGACTAAAGCAATGAGGCGAAACGTCGTTGTTAATAAATTTTCGTGTTGTTATATTATATATTTGGAGTTTTCATAATGGCAAAGTAATAACAATTATTCTGGAGCATGACGGAGTTGATTTCCCGTATTGTTGCCATTTCTTAAATCAGATTAAATATATATATATATACACCCACATAGCAGAGTACATCCCTGCGACGTCCCATTTAGATCCCATTAACGTCAGATTTCTCAAGCTCCCATAGCGATGTCCTAAGGACGTCCGTGGGATAACTCTGTGGGCAATACAAACAGTTCATCCCGTATGGAGGTCCCCTGGATGTCCCCCGGAAAGCCGTGCGGGATTACCTACCTGGAATTTCTATAAATTAAATCGACCTTACTATTATTATTATTTAATTAATTATAACTATACGAAGGATATGCCTTCGTATAGTTACACAAAGGATTAATTATAACTATACGTCCCATGGATGTACACGGGACAAACAGGACGTCCCGATATCCTGCCAGGAGATCCGTCAGATATTCCTGGGACGACATTTTGCTATGTGGGTATATATATATATATAGTAACTCAGACCTTCATCAGAATATTACGTAAGTTTCGACAAAACACCAGAAATCATTTCGCAAGATAAAATACGATACTCAAATTACCACATGCAAAAGAACTGCGAAATTCTCTCTTTGGGATAAACGAGTCAATTTTGCAATTCTATCGGATATGTAATTATATAATTTATATGAAAGGTAGTATCTCATTAGCTTATAGCAATATGAAATGTTAGACTTCCTTCTGCCAGCTTTAAAATCTAAATTATTTAGATGATCTGTTATTCCATTGAAATTAAATAAAAATTAACTTTTTTTTTTTTGTTTGACAGGGTGTGGAAAGAAATCACTTTGAATAGCACAAGTGATCAAACCAAATACAGAGTGTGGGATTACCCCATTAAAGAGCAATATGGACATATTCTTCTTGCTATAAACACTACGGGTCCTGTGGATAATTCTACTGTTGGATTCCAAAAGGTAAATTGGTTTTATTAGGTTTTAATCCCGATTTGAAAAGAAGAAGAAGAAAAAAAACTTTGTACATAAAAACTCATAGAAATATTAAAATGAAGTTCGCAGATTACTTTCTTCCGATTGGTTAATCAGATTTAAACTTTTCGGTGTAAGTTGAACTTTCAGTGTCATCTTTTCTATTATGGAGGTGGAATTTTGATTCTGTAAGATTATATGCATGGATTCCTTCCTTTTTTCCCTTGCAATAAATATTGAATTCGTGACGCTCCTTTCTACCCATAAAATAAATATCTTTACATATAGTAAAATGTTCCGCCGCACTTAATTTCTCCACATTCCTCCAACATTTCCGTAATTCAAGTTAATAAGACAAGTTGCTGCGTCTGACTACGAATCGAGTGGCCCGGGTTCAAATCGCAGCCAGGACACTGGAGATTTTCTCAGTGCTCCCATGCCTGGCGCGTTCTGAAGTTGCACTCAGCCTCCTATCAAATTGAGTACCAGAGTGTCCTTCGTACTCATCCTAAGTATCTTGGGAGGTAAGGGCGGTCGAGCGTGGGACTAATCGCGCGCGTGTTATACATTATACATACGCCCACATGCTGATTCATAGGGCGGATTTCCTCCCTCATCAAACGTTGACCGTAAGTGGAGAATATGTGAAGTACTACCTCCAGATGCATCATGAGCCTTTACCCATTTATCAAATTAACAACAATTTACAATTACGTTTACAGACTAGACTTGCAGTTATGGGATAAAGCCCTTAGCGAAACGTTTGCGGGGTAAGGAACCAGAAAGCCCCAACGGCATTAATATAGGTACCACACCGACATGTTGTTGGTAAAAGTGAAGAAAACCTTGGACAATTTTAGTCAAGATGGTGAGCAACAGGACTCGAATTTGCTTGCCTTCCTAATTCTAATCTGAAATTTGCGACACTTTCCAATAGAACACGGAGGATGAATAATTTACTAAGTTACTTTTGCTACATGTGTTACTTATGTATTTTCTAGTGTGGAATTTGTGAATATTCTACTATCTTTTATTATTTATGTAGCATAAACTATGTCCAAGGGGGAGGGGGAAGAAGGGAGGTGAAAGGAGAGAGAGAGAGAGAGAGGACAGAGGAAGCCAGAAACTCTGATCATTTTGCAATACACCTACGTAACCTTGAAGAATGAGAGAGACCTTAAGCAGGTACTCAAACAAGGGGTTTAACCCTAAAACCTCACATATAAAGTCTCTGTTTAAATCCTAAGATCAAAATTATCAATTAAACTACAAAAATAGCTCCTACAGATGGCTAACACAATTTTTTTGTATTATAGGTTTTGGATAGTGAAGACGGTGAATTTGCATTTATTCACGACGCTATGGAAATTAAATATGAAGTGTACAGGAATTGTAACTTAACTGAAGTTGGGGAACCCTTTGCAGAACAACCGTACGCCATAGCAGTTCAACAAGGAAGCCATCTACAGGAAGACATCAGCAAACAGTAAAAGAATATTCTTCTTTATATATATTTCTTTTTGCGTTAAAGCTACTGTAATATAACAAATATATATAATAAATCACAGCCATATTCAATCACTAGTGGATGAGGCCTCTCCCCGAAGGGAGGAGTTGGTCTACTGCTCCCACGCTGACCAGACGGGTTGGGAGAGGAGAGCCGAAGCTCTCACTGTATTTTATTCACAGCAGCTCCCCAATTGTCCTCACGATGCTGGGTCAACACCGAAATTTTTGAGCCCCCACCGGGCACTGAAGTCGAGCGCGCTACCGACTAGGCTACGCAGGAGCTCATAACAAATATATATATATATATATTTAAGACAAATGAAGGAGAAAAAAGGATAATACTTACAGCTTATTTTCGCATTAGTTCCGGAAATCTACGCGCTACAGCAGTCAGTTGTTCTCCAGTTTTGATGCTTTGTCCGCTATGTGCCGCCACTGTCTCTTCAAACTTGTACTTTGTGAACACGCTCTCTTCATCTTTACTTGAAAACGTGTAATACACGAAATATAGTGACTTTTTTTTATGTGAATATGTGTGATCTAATGCGAAAGTAAGCTGTAAGTATTATCCTTTTTTCTCCTTCATTTGTCTTAAATTTACCTAAATTGCCCTCCCGGCTTTCCTTTGTACTAGTTTATATATATATAT
>JAGDQP010068057.1:0-11072 GCA_022664845.1 Lepisma saccharinum
ATTCTCCAAAAATCAACTGAAATGCAAAAGGAAAACATTCCACGCATTTTCAGCATTAATCACGGAATAATTAAGACTGCCTCTTAATGGAAAGTAGGCGGAGAGCATGCAGCATAACTGTTACTACATATGATCAATTGTGAGTTGTTTCCTAAATAGCATCCAAATTTTGATACGCAGTCTTTTCTGTTTCTCTCAAAATCACTCGAATTTACTTTTGCATCCCACCAATTCATCTAGTAACATGCAGTAGGCTCTTAAGCGTTATATATCAAACTCGGCATTTGTTCTACGGTAAAACTTTCGAATACATGTCGATTAACCGCATTGTGGCGAATCTAACCAAAGCGAATCACGACTGCAAAAGACAACTCAAACCTTCTAATGACAGCAATATTCTTTATAAAAACCGCTATATTGCAGTCAGATATAAAAGATATGAACAAAGTGCTCCCTGCATGGGTTTGTATATTATTTTCAGCTGAAACATTCGTGTATTTAACATTCCAAGTTGATATTTTAAACATCTAGAACAAGACAAAGAGTTCTTGTGAAGAATTGTTAGTTGTCGCGGTTTCACAATGCGGTGACATTGGTGGATATCCTTGCTTATCCTGCAACCATAATTATACATTTTGAGGTAGTGGCAATGCAGGCAGTCAAGACAACGTTTGAATATCTGCATGTAGTTGTGTTCAGGGATGAACTCCACTTGGCCCCATCAACGTTTCCAGTAGCACACAAACGTGGTTTGACCGTTTCGTTTTGTTAATTTCGTTGATTAACCGTTATCGGTTGAAAAAAGTACGTTTAATTCTTTATCATATTTCAACAAAGAGTTGACAGCGTTGATAAAATCTTAGTTCAAAGTGAATCCAACGGTTATTTTCATCTACGGTATAGATTTCTTTTCATGGAATTCTTTCTAATTTAATGGAATAAAAGTTGTAACTAAATGCTAATCGAATGCCATTAACTATTATTTTGTGTTCTCTTTTGCATGTTCAAAACGTGTTGAAATTCGATGTACCAGGTGCGTAAATATGAAATCTGAATTTATATACAGAAAAGATACAGTGATTGGATGACAATGCTAAGAACCATTTTATTCGATGAATTGGCTATCGCTAGCGATAAACTTCTGCAATCGTTCTGGCAATGTGTGGATGCCAGACCAAGAAAACAGTGCCTTTTGTGCTACAAACCAGTCATCAAGCCATTTTCGTACATTTTCGTAAGATGTGAAGCGCTGGTCCGCAAGCGCGTGTCCCTTCCATGGATGCAAATAAGTGAAAATCGGAAGGCGCCAAGTCTGATGAGTAAGCCGCATGCGGAAGGATTTCCCAGCAAAACGTCGCAATCGTTTCATTGACCGGTTTTGCTGTGTGGCAGGGTGCATTATCGTGAAGCACAATCAATTTATGTTGACTTTGGTCATATTCTGGTCGTTTTTCACGCAAAGGTTGATGCAAATCGATTATTTGTTGACAGTAACGTTGGGTATTAGCGGTTTCGCCAGGTTTCAGCAGTTCATAATAGATCACTCCCATCTGATCCCACCAAACACAAAGCATTGTCTTCCGTCCATAGCGATTTGTTCTTGCCGATGTCGCCGGTTCTCCTGGAGTTACCCATGATCTTTTACGCTTAGGATTCTCGAAAGAGATCCACTTTTCGTCACCAGTCACAATTCAATTTAGAAATTATATCTTTTTGTGCCTGGTGAGCAGAATTTCGCAAGTGGTTTTTCGGTTTTCCTGCTGTCGCTCAGTCAATGCATGTGGAGCCCTTTTTCCCCACCTTCTGAATCTTGCCCATGGCTTTTACACGTATGAAAACTGCTTCGCGTGTCACATTTAATTGATCCGCGAGTTGTTGTTGCGTATGAGCGTCATCCTCATCCAACACATCTTCCAATTCGCTGTCTGCAATCTTTTTGAGTGGCCTTCCACATTCTTCGTTTCTCACGTCGAAATCGACACTTTTTATTTTTTTTTTAAACCACGCATAGCACTATGACTTACCAAGAGCATGATCACCGCAAGCTTCCACAAGCATGCGACGCGATTCTGTAGCAGTTTTCTTTAAATGGTAACAAAAAATCAATGCTGTCCGCATATCATAGTTTGTAGGTACAATTGTGCCATGTTCAACGCTATTAAACACTACACTATGACATGAAATGTGTCTGGTTGTTAGTTGCAAATCGTTATCAGTAGTCAAAACAAGCAAGTGGCGCCAAGGACGCAGTTTTACGGTAACCGCAGTGACAGCCAACGCCGTTTATGCGCCAATTCCAGTTTCATATTTACACACCTTGTATATTCCAAATAAAATTTGATTTCATTAATAGTACGTTCATATGACGTCTGTTTAACTACTATATTGAACTTTGCCTTAAATTATTTTTTCAAGTCAATTGCGTAATAATTGTGCTTAAAAGCTAATATAATAATATTAACTGCTTTTCTTATGTCCTCTTTTGCATGTTAAAACCGATTGAATCTTATACTATATTTCAATTAAAAAATCATTTTACGAAAAGGGCGTTAATATGAAGGGTTTTCAACTTTCTTTTTGAAATATGACATATATTTTGTTCTATTTGCGTTTTCCTAAAACGACATATTAAATTTCATGAGAAATGCACATTTAATAGTGTAGCGATGGTCAAAGTGTTAAAGAGGAAAAAGTGCACACAACAAAGGAAGTAGTAAAGTATGGCAAATATAAATGATAAAATAATAATAAATGGAATCAGATAAACCTCAACAAACACAAATAATATACAACATTTAAATCAATAAAGTAAGATAATTAACAACAGGTGATGGTCCGAAAACCGAAAATGAAAACAGTAAAAGAATAAAATGAATACTAAAGTGTGAATAAATCACAAACACTAATCTATAATAAACAAAATAAAGTAAAAGTTACAAGATGCCAATGATTGTGTGTATGCGAGAGGGAAGATATCCGCTGGACGCCAGTGGTTAGTTTCGTTTAAGTGCCTTGCTGCTAAAATAAGCAGCAGTCAGTGGACGTTAGTAGGTGTGCGTCACTTGACTCCCCTTTCTTAAAAAAATGGCCCTTGATTTCAGGGTTCGCTGATAGCCAGAAGTCAATTTTCCAGGGCGATACGATATATGGTGTCATGAGTTTTGGAACCAAATGTGGTTACTTTTTTGGAACTAGATTTGGGTACTTTTTGTTCTCTTTTACGACCCTCACTTTTAATTGTATTATTTTTGTAAAGAGTATGACCCCCTTATTCTACCCCTATTTAACATAGCAGAAATTTCACTACGCTACGACCTCCAAACCCCAACATAGTGCATAAGGCTATGACCTCCATTTAATATAGCAGAAATTACACTACGCTACGACCATCCAACACTACACCCCCAACATAGCGCTCAAGGCTACGACCCCTATTTAACATAGCAGAGATTACACAGGAATACCTTACGACACCTTTTTTCCAACTCCTAATTAATATGGCAAAAAGGCAGTGAACATATTTTTCACCCCTCTATTTACCACTCATTTTAATTCACATTATAAAAGAGTACGGGGCTATATTACGACCTAACCTCCTAAATATACTTCGGGGTTGTTGTGAATTTAATTAGAATTTAATCTATTACATAAAAGACTATGAGCCATATTGTAGACATATTCTCATATAAAGTTAAGTGTTTTTAGCTCCAGTAGTTTGGACTGGGAATTTTGATGAATGAGTGAGTCAGTCAGTGACCATTATGGTTGCCATAATATTGAATAAAAAAAAAACTGGGGCCAACTTCAAGCAGGATTTGTTTCAATATTAAATAAAATACATTTGACTATAACTTAAAATATGTCTGACAGCGGACGGAGCAACATATCTTTATTATAATATCGCATCGTATTTTAAAGATTTCAATTAATGAAAGAAAACATTAACAATTATTGTTTCGGTAATAATTTATATTTCATACATTATTATTTCGTAACTTTGTTTATATATTCTACGAACTCTCAGACGTTGATTCCATTTTATTTGGTTATGTTCTGTTTCAATCTAAAGTTTCTATACAACGTTCAACACGTGCGTCGTTTACTGCCTCAGCAACACAATCTATGCGAATCGAACAAAGGTAGCTTTGCGATTCCTATTCTTGGACAGGTAAAAGGAGATAAACGCTTTGATAAGTAATTTCTGACTATTGGTGATGTACTGTAACCCACCCAGCATGAAAAAATCCCTAACTAGTTATTTTTTGAATTTTTGGCCACCTTTTTTCGCATAAGCCTCAATGTGCATTGGACCAACACGGAATTGAACCAACCCGGCGTTGGACCAAAATGGCGTTGGACCAGCACGGCGCTGAACTAGCACGGTGTTGGAAAAACAATAAAATTGACATCGGGCAGGAATATAAAACCTAAAAATGCAATAAAAATATAATATTAAATTATTTGTGGGGGCAAGTGCGTAGAACCAACATTGGGTTTGACCAACACCGGTATGAAACCGCCAGTTCGTAGAACTGGCGTTGGATCAACACATCATAGAACCAATACGGCGTTCAACCAACACTGGCTTTTTCCCTGAAGTGGTGGTTGTACGCCGGACTTTGGTGATTGAGAGGTTGTTGCTCGTACGAAGTATTGGTCCAACGCCGCATTCCCGTTAAAAAGGATCTGCAAAAAGACTGTAAACCTGTATACATCAGAATACCGTAGGATAGGTTCGTGAGATATAATGGGATATTTTTAGCTCAGGATCTACTAGAACTGGGGTGGTGGCTGAGAAGTCGTTGGCAAGGTCTCGGGGTGACCAGTTGAACCAAGTACAGCTCAGATCCAACCCAGTACGCGTCGAACTTGCGGGTACAGAGGAAGAGAATATTTTTAGGCTCTGCTAAGACAGGAAAGATGGTTGAGGTGTTGTTTGAAAAGTCTCAACTACACAAGGTGAAATACATATACATAATCTAGATCACAGACTTAGGCCCCAATATAGGGGAAGGCGACAATTTTGAACAGAACAACTACTAAATTTATGAATGTTTGGAGGTGTCGGTTAGGACGTTCTCTGCGAAATGAGTTCAAACCATTTTAGATCATCAGATCGTAACGTAGGGTCGCGAGATAGGAAGGAGTTGGGCAATGTTCAGCTCAGGGACCACCCAGCCTAGGAAGGTAGTTGAGGTCTTGTTGGAAATGCAATGTAGAAGTACTTTTCTCAAGAAAATGTTGATCATCCAAATAGGATTCTCGCTTCTAAAGCGTGGTTGTGAGATATATGGACCATTCCGGGTCGGATTCGGCCTAATATTTAGTCTTCAGCAGAAGTGCTGTGAAATTTTATTCAAAAGCTGTGTCTGTCTTTCAATCTGCCAACTACTTTTAAGTTTGAAACTATTAGGAGTTTGGAATGACGATGAAAAATTCTGCCCTAAATGAGATGAAACACGTATCCTTAAACCTGATCACATAGGCAAGCACCGAGATACAAGGGAAGAAAATTTTGATAAGGCTATGCCGGGATTTAATGTGACGTTGGAAAAGCCTCGGGGAGACTAGTTCAAACCAGCATAGATAATTCATATAACATGTGCGGGTTCGGAGATGCGAGGGTAGAAATTTTCAACACAGAAACTACTAGCTCTAGGTACGTGACTGAAATGCTGTTTGAAAAGTTTCAACAAGGTGAGTTCTTTCTCCTATAAATCACGAGATAGTTGGATACTTTTTTCAGATAAGAGATTAGGAAAATTTGAACTCATGAAATGCTGGAGCTGGGAATGTGTTTGAGGTATCGCTGGAAATGTATCGCGACGGTTTATCCAACGAAGCATTGATAATCCAAAATGCTTGCTGTTGAATGTCCGTTATAGCATATGTACAGTCCCTATTGAGCTCAGTCCAACTTGTTTTTATGACCCTTAAACGATATGACAGACTAAACATTAACCCTGTATCTATGTACAAATCACATGCAGTAGCCGATCCACGTATTCATAGTGTACGTTGTGGTGAGCATAAGCTGAGGCTCCGAAGTTAAATGCTTTCTCCAGTTCGAGGTCAAATTTGACTCTGCCTCACCCTAAGCGTGGACTGCTTATTTTGAGTGACAGTTTGCTAAATTGAATTTGCTGATACGTATTCTTGCGATTTTACACTACAATAACTTTCAGCTTTATCACGAGATTCGAGCATGTCCGTTATTAGCTTGTTTAATATATTTGGAAAGCTCAAGGATGGCTAGAATAAATACTTTCAATGAAACAGAGGATCAAGAGAAACACAATGTTTTTACGCAAGAGTGATGACGATTTACTGAATAGTCAAGGAGAATTGTGTAATCGTGACACTCATTCCTAATGAAGAACATTCTGAAAGTGATTCATTTGAAATTGATATACTGCACAAATCAACTGCTGGTGTGTTAAAATATATATAAAGGGAGTAAACGTCCCTTTATTGTTCATAATATTGAACACAATTTGGCTGGAATTATTGAGTCAGCAAGAGCAAATAAACCTGAAATCTTTTCTTCCTTGAAGTTGATTATAGCTGATAACGTAAATCTCTATAGTTAGAACATGCAAACCAAAGACCTACGCACTTTGTTTCCATGTATGTTGAAAATGCTCCGGAGCATATTAATGAGATTGAGGTAAACACTATATTTGTCAAACGTCGACTCCTTTAGGAACAGCGAAACGGTAATATATTCATCCATTCAATGTAAAACACAAATTATTACTTCAAATGTTTTGACAACTTTAATAGAAACAATGTAGCAACAACTATGTGTCGAAATTGTACGTAATATGTCAAAAAATAACATATCATAGCAACAAGCATGATGTATTAGAATATGTCAGAATTGCAATTAAAATAAACATTTGCTTGTTAAAATTTAGTTCTTCTTAGGGTATTGAAATATACATTTTTTATTTGAATAATGAAACGTCTTTAAAGCAAAATAACTGAGCTGAAGTATTACAGCTCTCTCATAGGATATTTTAAGCGTACTAACGTTTACTCTACATTCATTAGTCATTTTGAAATCATAATTGATCCTTGTGATTTGGAAATAGTTTGTAATGTCTAATTACCCTAATACATATAGAACATTTAATATAGATTTATCCAATTAGAATTAAAAGAAAATTGCTCAATGGGAATACAATGACCGTGTTATAACGTGAATGTAAGTCGTTATCACCATATAGTATAAGGAATATCAGTGCAAGTAATAGTCGATTGAAATTTGCAATGCCAAAATATTTTTGTTAAACCTAACAATGAAAGTACCCATTTTCGTTCACACGAATTTAATGAGATTACACAATTTATTTATTGGCTCATTTTACTGCAGTCATGGCAAATTTGAGAAGTTAAACAGTAAATCCCTAACACTGAACTAAGGTAAATGGTGGACGTAAATATTCAAAAGTCGAAACATACTTTGTTAATTATAAAAAAGACGATAATAAAAACAACAATCATATCGTAATGTTATGTGAAAGATGGCTAAAACATTGTTCTAGAATATCATGAGTTGCAGCCTCAAGATCACCGTACCTTCCTCTACGAAATGTCTTCCTATGCAGCAGGATGAAAGCAAAAAACATCTCGTAATTCGCCATCGACTCTGATTCACGAAAACATTCGGGGATAAATTAAAGCTATAACTACCGACGTGTTGGTGAATACAGTGCATAACATATTTGTTAGGGAATTCCTGGGATCTTGCATGCACTCATTCGTGTATTACAGTATACCATAGTTATACACTCCAAATGTTAGTGAGCCTTTATTTAAGAGTAGTGTTCATTTGTAAATGTAGTATATTTCTATGTGATGATCTTTACTTAATTTAAGCATGTGAATATCATATTTTGCTCTGTTTCAGTAATATCGATAACGAAGATGAGGAACTAGTCGTAAGCATGTATGTTACACGAACGTCATACAAAGTAGGAGTAGCAAATCCGGCACGTAACTCTACCGTAAGTATTTTGAAAGGCACAACTGAATTACAAAGTAGCCTAAGTTCACTTCTCGTATTTACAATTTATGTTCGTCCACATCTATGTTCAAAGGGTTATCCACTTGTATAATATTACATCCTAACTCCAACTAAAAAAAAACTGTTTTTAATACAACAAAATTTCAGCTGAATAGAATAACATCCCAAGTCCTTTGACTGTTATTTGTTCCTGGAAAGAATACTTCGGTGCAATTGGGATGTTTTGCACTCCAGGTTCTCAATTATATTTTTTAGGATGGCCTTTAATAAGATGGTAAGAGATAATCGAATCACATAACCAAAATATCAATAATATCTGCTATCTATCAAACAACTTTTGTTCAAGATTGGGCTGTCAAAACGTGCGTACAAAGATCAATTTTCTGTAGCATACACATATAAAAATAGTTGGCTTAAATGCAGAAGATCTACAAACCAGTATGGAAAAGCTGTGTAATGAAACTACGAGAACACCCTCTAAAATTAATGTAAGTAAATGAAAATTAATGTACAATAAACGTGCTGCAAAGAAGGAAATAAATATTAGTGGAGAGGCAATAGTCACAGTTAATGAGTATGTTTACCTAAGCCAGCTCGAATGCCAGTTTGACGGATGAAATAAAATACAAGATAACAAATCGGATGTTGCCGTTTTTGAAGTCCCATTAATCATGCGCTCACGCAAAGGAATCGAAATGATACACGTGCCTGCCGAACGATCGGGAGTTAGTCTCAATATCGACCTTCAGTAATACAGGCACGTTGCTCATACATATCAATCATAGCTCGTCCAGTTTAAAAGATAAATTTAGGTATCAAAGCAGCTTGTTCGCGTGTGGTTTTTGTATGATTTTAAAATTGGCCTGTCATCTGTCGCATCAAGTCGCCGCATTTTCCAGGTATTTGGTAATAATACCGTGAACGAAAGCACCGCCAGGTATTGGTTCCAGTAATTCCGTTCGAGAGATGTGGGCCTAGCTGATGAAGCTCGCAGTGGATGATAACATGTGTTGGATGACGATACTCTGAAAGCAGCCTACGAGCAGGACAATAGTCTAATGTGTGATGAACTTGCAGAAAGGTTCCATGTTTCCGCTGAAACAAACTGCAAATCCATGGATTAGGGATGTCATACTGGTTAAACATGAGGTACCCCATACATTGTCGGCAGTCAACAAGGAACAACGGGTGACAACCTACTTGTCCTTGCTCACGCGGCACCTCAACACACCCATATGTAATCGCTTGCTCACTGGTGACAAAAAGTGAGTCTTCTATGACACTATCAAGCGTACCAGACAGGCTTGTCGCCACATGACCCTGTTCCTCACACCTCAAGACCACCTCTTTAGCCACGAAAGTATTGCTCTCTGTATGGTGAACTTGTCGCCAAGTGGTGCATTATGAGCTCTTTCACCTGGTCAGACCATCACTGCTGATCTCTACTAACAGCAGTTGCAAAAGGTACACCGTGTATTGCTGCAGAATGCAGAGGTATTGGTGAATATCACGGGTGTGTTGTTCCTATACGACAATTCAAAACCACATATGGCAAAGAGGACACGGTAGACAATTTAGCAACCTGTCTGGGAGACGCTGTGAAATGCACCATATTCACCGGACCTTGTGCCAACAGATTACCACCTGTTTCATTCCCTCGATACCCACATCCGTGGGAGATCCTTCGACAATGAGGGAGACCTGCAAAACGCTCTCTTGGACTTCTTTGCCTCGAAGACGGCCGAGTTTTATCACCAGGTGCAGCTGCAGGAACGCTGGTAAAACGTGTTCGATGCTAATGGAGCTTACTTCGAAGCCTAAGGGAATGTACCGTCCACTGTATTACACTTTGTTTATCACTGCTCTAGAACGACAACATCTTGTAAAAAATTTTAAATGGCGAGGTTCGTTTGGAAGATTATGCTATTTTCAAAAGGAAACTCCCGATATGTTCCAAGCGTAAAGTTTATAATCAATGTGCTTTACCTGAATTCGCAAACAACTTAAAGATTAAAAGTCACACAAAGAGCAATGGTCAGATTGAAATAAAAGTAACCAAGAGTGCAGGGAGACAAATGAATGGATTCACACACAAACAAAGATAGAAGATGTAATCAAGATTGCGAAGAACAAGAAATGGAGATGGCCGATCTCATAGCTAGACGAACAGATGGAAGTTAGACGACAAATGTTGTACATTGGATTCCTAAAAAATAATAAAAAAGAACACCGGGACGAGGTCCAAATGGAAGATAGTAGATTAAATCAAGCGTTTTTCAGGAGCTACATGGATGAGCATAGCATCAGACCGAGATATGGAGAAAGAAAAGGCGGAGGCTTTCATGGGGAAGTGGATATATAGGAGTGATGAGAGCTATAAATATAACAGATAAAAATATAAAATATTTAAAAGAAATCAAAAGTAAAAGTCAGCCGTTTTTGCGGATAAAAATATACGAACAGTAGAAATTGATTTATTCATAAGCAAGTGACACAATTAAAAGTGAGAAACAGTAATATTCTTAAAGAAGTATTACAGGCTTCCAGCAATAACATAGGACCTCATGGTCATTGTGATTCATGGCTAATAGGAAAAATGCAGCTATCCAAAAGACCAATATAACAAGTAACATAAGTGAGAAGTAAAAATTTTCATAACAACATTGTACGTGCATATAAGTAAATACTTGTATTCTTCGCTCGTTTGTCTAAAAGTGAACTTAATCAAATTCATCAGAATTTTGTTTAAACATCTTCGAACATTAATAGAACCAGAACCTTAATAGAACGAACTTTATATATGTGTGTTAGGAAAAGAAGACGAAGACGAGAAATGAGCGTGTTAGAGACGCTATTTTAAGGAACATTTACATTCTTCACCTTGTCGTAAAGACAGAGGCTTCACCAGAGAACAAATTAAGAGATGTGTGTATCAATGAGTTCTTAAATATATAAGTAAACTATTTGCTAAAATCACTATAAATTCAGATCGACCAAGATAGATAATTTGCTAGAGCAGTTCAAAACTGTCAAATAAAGTAGT
>JAGDQP010068059.1:795-11071 GCA_022664845.1 Lepisma saccharinum
TGAACTCGCAGGTTCATCGCTGAATTAGCAAACGTTGGCCATAGGATGCTATCCCGCGCAAGGCAGTTATCACCCTAAACATCTACCTCTAGAAGATATATTCTAATATTGTCCTCACAACAACATATTTGTCTTCCCAACGGCCTCTTATCCTCTGGCTTCCCAAACAGAAAGGAATATAAGATTCGTTTTTCCTCTATTTGAGCTACATGGCCTGCCAATCTTAATCGTCGAGATTTCATTATTCTTACAACATCGGGGGAGTCGTATAGTCCGTGAAGTTCTTCAGTATGAAGTCTCCTCCATTCTCCAGTCATCTCGTCCTCTATATCTTTCTCAAAAACTTATTTTCAAACACTCGTAATTTGTGTTCATCTGCTAGGGTCGTACTCCAATTTTCGCAACCGTAAAGTTTTACCGGCAGAATAACCGTTCTGTGTAATTTTAACTTCAACTTCCTTGATATTAATCGCAAGGTTAGGACTTTTTGGACTTAGTAGAAACATGCGTCATCCGATGTTAAGTGACTTTTTATTTCTTCTGTTACCTCGTTTCTGCTTGTTACATCTGTTCCCAATTATTTAAATTTATTTACTTTCTCTACGTTCTCTTTCTTAATTTTTATATCTATTTCCGTTATTTTCTGTGTTTCGGCTTGTTATCATGTATTTTGCTTTCTCTATATTTACCTGTAGACCTATCTCGTTGCAAGCTTCTACTAAGACCTCGGTGTTACTTTGTAGTGCATCTATATCTTCCCCTATGAAATCTATATCATCCGCGCACATGAACAGTTGATTCAAGCTATTTAACGTTAGTGCCTTTCTGTCCTCTTTAGAATCACATATTCTGAGACAAAGTTAAACAACAGTGGTGACAAGACATCACCTTGTTTCAATCCGTTGCGAATCTTGAAACTATCTGACAAATTATTACCTATCCGTACTCTGCTTATGGCGTCGCTGAGACACATCCTCACGAGTTGAACAAGTTTTTTCAGAATTCCAAATCGTATCAGGATACTGTATAACTTTTCCTTTTGATAGAATCATCTGCTTTCTTAAAATCAATGAATTTATTGATTGTACGAACGAATGACTATATCACTTCTTTAAATTTATTATTTATCAGATTTTCTCCCTACTTTAGCTGCAATTCTTCTTCACACACTTTTATTCATATACTTCTTTAAACCTTTCTCTGGAACACCCTGAATGTCTTTAGAAAGTGAAGAACCCGAAAACTACTTGTCATAGAGCTGAAAAATTACTGTACCATTAGATACAGACTGAGTGAAAAAGCAGCTGTACAAGTGTACAATAACTTCAGACATCAGCAAGTGATGTTACTGCCCATGATACCAGGTCCTATAACACAGAGAAGTAAGCCGTTACAAAACATGTTCTATGCGAAAAAGGCACTTGTAATATACATTTCGTCTTCCCCTGAGCTCAATTTTGAAAATGTTGACAAAATTTTGTGATTATATAGATCAACATTGGAAGAACATAAAGCGTTTTACGTAAAAAAAACAATTAAAAAGGATTTTTAAAAAACATGCTTTACTACGATGCACTAAAAAGTAAAAAATAATGAATTGAATTAATCTTATGAATCGGAAAATAAGAGGGTGGGTGCTCTTGCTTACCTTATCATAAAATCATAATATCTAAGAGCACCCATGCTTTTATTCTTCGATTCATAAGATTAATTCAATTTATTATTTATTACTTTTTAGTGCGTCTTAGTAAAAAGCATGTTTTTTTTAAAAAAATCCTTTTTTATTTATTTTTTTATGTATAGTAGTAGATGAATATTAAACTCCCTGCTAGATAGGAAACCCAAACTTCACACAATAGATGCGGCGTTGCGTGCATTTAAGGATAATTTCCAATTATTTAATTAATTACAGTTAATTGGATTATTCTGTCGTATATCTAATGATTGAACATTGTATTGTCATGGGAAGCAAGCAAGTGTACAACATTTCAAAGAAATCGGATGATGGGAAGTGAGTTAAAAATCAATTACAAGTTTTGTACCAGAGATGATTACAGAGCAAGTTAATTTAAAGCATGTAAAAAGGGAACTTGCTCGAAAATAACCTTCTTGCACGAAACCTTTCAATTGTGATTTTACATGAATAACACTATAATATGTAGTTTGACCTATAACATATCCAAATACACTGTTTAGTCCTTTTATAGGGTGTTCACAAACGGTAAGACGTGTTGTTTTGCATGGAAATAAAATAGTGAAAGCAGGTTTTCCTTGTTAGTTAAAAAATGGGACGTGCATCCTTGTTTACTTCAAGTCCTCAATTATTTAGTCGTATTGGTAATTTGACAATTTGGCAGTGTTGGCTATTTAGAAGTTTGACAGTAAAATAAATAATTGTATAAATATTATAATAAAAATATATTAACTTTACGTTAATTGGATATACAACATCTAAGGTTCGAAACTTGCTTTAATCTTAACTAAAATAATGATACCCAATGAGTATCGAAACAGTTAAAGTTGCAGATTTCTGATCGGTACTGCGAATGCCTGCGGATTTCAGGCCATTCTGATAGATTTTCCAGTCTTTTCCCTACTTTCAACAAGTGAGTACCAACATGGCTTTAACCGCACGAAATTGCCTATCCATTTACCGTAAGAGTGATCGCTGACGGATTTGTGAAGTACTTTGGTCATAGTTGTCTGTATCACCCATGTGTTATGTATAATAAATTAAATATATGTCTACAGAGACAGCAATTATTTCTATTCTTCAAGAGATTGTATTTAATATCGTTTTCCATTGCGTTGTATACAGGGTGTCCCAGTCATATACGCAAAAACTTCGGGAGATGATTTGTTACATCAAAATATGAATATAAGTCCCTATTAACATGAGTCCGATCTCGTTCCGTTTTGCAGATACAGCGTTTGCAACCTGGAGCCCAACGTTACCGCTAATAATGGGAAGAAAATTAATAATTCTTAATAAATCAGGAACTATACACTGAATTAAAATTTCGTTTCCGGAAATTTATTTCTAACAACATGGATATCAGGAGTGAAACCACTATGTCACCGGGTTGTCAATGTTGCCATCCTGGTATAACATCAAAATTTTCCAAATTACACTACGTCGTTTTACACCCTCTGCTGATAGTAAACAACGTACGTAAAGCACATTCGGCAGTGTTGCACACTATGGATCAAATGTCTTACGATAATACGTAGTTTGTATAAAATCGCGAAACTCTTTGTCTTATCCATAGTTTGCAACACTGCGGTGTGTGCTTTACGTGTGTTGTTTATCATCATTAGGGGGTTCCAAGTACCCAATAAAACGACGTAGTGCCATTTGAAAAAAAAATGTTATTCCAGCTTGGCAACACTGACAACCCTGTGACATTTTACTTTCACTCATGATATTCATCTTGATGATAGAAACAAACTTCAGCAGGCGAAATTTTCATTGAATGCGTCGTTTCTGATTAATTGAGAATTATTAATTTACTTCCCATTGTTAGGCGTCGACTTTGGGCTTCAAGTTGGAAACGCTGTATCTCCAAAACGAAGCGAAATCAGACCCATGTTTATAGGAACCTTTATTCTTATTTTGGTGTGACAAATAATCTCCCTACGTTTTTGCGTATATGACTGGAACACCCTGTATATGCCTTGATTATTATGCAATACGTCCCTCCTGCATTCCGTGGGATATTGAAAACTGCCCACGAATGAGATTAGCAAAGGGGGAGAGAAATAAAAGGAGAAGGCCGCCAGTACACTGCTGATGGGAATTGCGTCGAGATAACATCAAAGTCCCTGGAGTCACATCTAAATACTAACATCTGGTTCCGAAGAGTTAATTGACTGATGCCGTTAACGATAACATAATCCTCACGGCTTTAACCCTCTAAGCCCATGTGACTGAGTGATAATCTACCCCCAGATACATACAGAGATAAGATTCTGCACTTTGTAATAGCAACCAGAAACTATTGTAGAAAAGCGTGTGGGTTGAAAATGTCCCGCTTGCAAAGTTTTCCCATCCCTCCTGATTAAAAAGAAGTGGGGGAAGAAACGAAGACAGATCAGATTATGTGAACAATTGACTTCTTTCCAGTGAATCGCTGCGTCGTAAAGTCTTCTGCGAATTTGAATGCGCGAGATAGCTCATTCCCTGTGTGAAACCGTGGGGGTCTTATAGCATCGAAAGAGAGATCTGTCACACAACGTCGAAACGCAAATAGTCTCATAACGTAGAAATTTTTCGACGTTATGAGACAGCATCATAAAAATTTCGACGTTGTGTGACAGATCTCTCTTTCGACGCTATGAGACCCCGCCGTGTGAAACTGCTCTAATCGCAGTTCTTATAAAATAAAACCTTGGCATGCTAGTGATTAATTAACTTTCCTGCGATTATTTAAAATAATATAGTAATATTTTGTACTTAAGTTCTATGACACCTTTGAAACCGACTTTCAGTTCAAGATTCTTTGGCAAAGAAAATCCAAAATCTCTCATGTTCACCGAAAATGTCAGGTGCTTCAGTGTATGTTGAATTACCCCCGTACGTAATTACCTTGGCCAATGAGAGTAAGCAAAATCAGACTTGGCCTCACCTTAGCGCTGACTAGAAGTTTAGCGGTCGATTGTAGAACTGACCCTTAGTCCTTCTTTTAGGTTTCAATGGCTAAAACTGGGAAGCCTTTCATAACCGTTCTTTCGTCTGTCTGTCCACAAGTTTCAAGTCACCAAATACTAGAAAGGTGATTTCGTATGGAAGAACTCGGCAAGACGAGTTCAAAGCCACATAGATCATTCCGATGGCTGTGCCCGAGACAGAGGGTGCTTCACACTTCCTCATAATAACTAATGGGGCTAAGAGACAACTTTCAACTCAAGAATTACTAGCGCTTTGTAAGCTGAAACGGATCACCATATCAATTGGGGAATTGGGGGTCAAGTTTTGGGCTAGGTCTACGCTTGGAACCCGGCCTCACCCGGAGGGCAAAGCAGGGGTTTCAATTATTCCCTTGCATTTGAACAGTGTTTCTTCAGGGATGACCGCGACCGGAGATGTTACGCCCGAGCACAGTAAATATAATGCAGAAAATTATCAGTTTATTATAGTTCCCAGACCCGGGTAAATCGCCTGATCGGGTCATTCGGGTGAAATTTCGCAACGGGTTCCCTCTGTTCGGGTGACCAGGTCAGCGAAAGTGACCCGGTTTCAGCTCTGGTGGTTAAGGTGTGGTTCGAAAGACCTTGGCGAAATATTTTCAACGACACATAGATCAAGAAAATTGAGTGTTCATTGCTGAAGCGTGGTTGGGAAGCACATGTGCACAGTCCCTCTACTGGGCTCCTCTTCACTTGGTTTTTGAGAGGTAACATGCAAAACCTCATATGTCCATTTTTTATATAAATAAAGTTTTGTTCGTTTTAAGACCTCAATAAAGAGCTGCATCGAAGTAATTTTCTGTAAAAAGTACTTCTCCCATCGTAATATCTACTTCCTTGATAAAATTACTTTTCATGATTCGCTATAGGTCTTCTTCACTAAGGCCAAGAAAAGAAAAAAACTTTTTTAAATAAAAAAAATGGACATGTGAGGATTTGTTTGTTACCTCCTCATTTGTCTTAGCGTACCTTCCCTCTCCACTGCGTTTACCACCATTTCTGAATTTATTTGTCGCCTTTAGGCATCTCAGGCTCAGGCCACGATAGGATAGGGGAAAGGATGTTGGAAAGTAATTGTCCCGGGCCTAGTTAGTAGGTACCATCCCAGCATTTGTCTGTTATGACTGAGGAGAACACTAGAAAAAAAACCTTACTCAGAATGAACGGCCGCTGGGATTGTTCCCAGAACCTTCCGATTGCTAAGCAAATGCTCTACCAACTAAGCTACGGCCGCTCGGTTCACTTACGCTTCTTTCAATTGTAGAAAATTGTACACCATAGCAATCACGGAATCTTGGCAGATATATTCACGAAATAAAGCTTTTATATTTCGGGAACAGAGAATTTATTTTTTATCCGGAACGGCTCTCTCTCTCCTCACCCCACCCACCACAGGCAGAGAAATTATTCCCTTTTAATTTCATTCCGTCTGTCTCTCTGTCTGTCCGTGTGTAAAGCAGGCAAACGTCTAAATGAAAGACAATAAAACTGACTTCAAATTTAGATCCCATTTACACTTTCGCCTGCAATCTAATGACGCTGCAGCATTTATTTATGGTACTTTTGTACTCTATGCGCTCAATCTGAAAGGCAGTCTAACACCTCAACGAAACTATGTAGGTAGAAATTGACTACATATTTTAGTTCTGCGACCTTGATTTTCTAGGCCGTTTTAAATTTAGTGACACCACAACTCTTCCGCATGGATTATTTTCTTATCTGCAATTTTGTTTAGAAAATTGCACCCCATGAGAATTTTAACTAGTTTTTCTTGAAGTGATTATCCATGGTAACTTCCTTTAGTTATTGCGAGATTGTCTCACTGGTCACAAACAACGTGTTGTTCTTTTTAGATCATTATCCAATTTTGTTCCCGTTCTCTCTGGTGTACCTCAAGGTAGTGTCTTGGTCCTCTTCTCTTCCTTATATATATTGACGATCTCCTATCCCATGTCTCGTCACCTGAAACCGAAATTCTCCTTTTTGCTGATGACTGTAAACGATTTCGAGGAATCAGATCATTACAGGATGTTGCTGATCTCCAAAATTCCATCTCTGATCTCCTCGACTGGTGAAACGCGTGGAACTTGAAAATTAATAAGCCAAAATCTTCTTTTATTTCTATTTCTTTAAAAGTGATTCAACTCCCATCTATTTCATTGGAAATAGGATTACCAACTGGAAATTGTCAAATGCAGGACACAACTCCGAAAAACAACGGGCTTTTCGAAAAAATGCCGGACACAATTAATTTGGAGAAATTAATTTTTTATTCTAGCCACCATCACGTTCGTTATGTACCCTTCTATCTAGTGAAAGTTTTGCGGAGGCTAAAGACAAAAATATTACATACTGACGTAATAGTTAGCAATTTTTTTACTTTTCGCAATTTCCCGAACGGAGACAAAAATAGTCGAGTGCGATACATCGACAGTACCACCAACCACGCACTCTAGTAGCTAATAAATGTGATGAATTACCGCTCGTGACCATATAAAGTTTACCGTAAATAACACAAACAATACAGATTTAGGTGTAGTAATGTCTTGCTCAATTTTGTTTTTAAAATGCCGGACTTTTTTTATGAAAAAGAAAATGCCGGCGTGACATTTCTAAAATGGTTAAAAAACTGGACATGTCCGGCAAAAACCGGACGGTTGGTAACCCTAATTGGAAATAATCCTATCGCTAAAGTTTCCTCTGAAATGGATCTTGTATTGGTATTTGATGAAAAAATGTTGTTTGCTGATCACGTGACCTCTACAACTAAAAGTTCTAAGCGCTTACTTGGTCTTCTCTATAGATTTACTGAAAAAAAAAACTTTATTCATTAAGTATGACATCTCCTTTAGAAGTAAATATCACTTCCTAATTTGTAAGATGGCTAGTATGTCTAATCCAGGGTTTCTCAACCTTAGGGTTGCGACCCCCAAGAGGGTCGCCAGGAAAAGTGAAAAAATAAATTTAACTAAGGTTTTGTAGGTTAAAACTAATAAATTACAAGGAGAGTCTTTTATTTTGCTTGCTGTTTCTAATAATTACTGAAGATAATGTAGTTTGCTGAATAGTTTTGGACAATATAATTAGAACATTTATTATAAATACAGGATATAAACTGTTATGTTTCGAAATGAAAAGCAAATATTACACAAAATAAAATAATTGTGGGCCTCCGGCTAGAAAGCATGGTGAAAGGGGGTCGCTGGCCAGAAGGCATGGTGAAAGAGGGTCGCAGGATGAAAAATTTGAGAAACGCTGGTCTAATCTATCTCTTATTGATTCTGTTCTGAACTTCTTTTATCTTGTTATAGTCAAAATAAGAATACCATTGGTACGTAGCTTAACCTAACCCAAGTTGTTATCTGTTTTGGCCTCCACGTTCCCTCTTCTCGTCACAAGCTGTCAAATATCTCGTACTTAGCGAGAAGGTCAGAACTGGAAACTCAATATCTACATTGAAGCGTTGCGTGCTAAGTCCATTTTTATTAAATAAAACTCAAATTTTTATGTCCCGATGTTAGAAACACAATTTATTATTTGACTGCTTTTAAAAATGTGTATGTAATGCGTGAGTGAAATAATAAATTGTGTTTCTAACATCCGGACATGAAATTTTGTTTTTTATTTTAATAGGTATGTGTAGGGCACGTGTTGCTAGAAGTCATTTAAATAAGTCCATTTTTGGCTATATTGAGAGCTAGTCCTATTAGTTTCATCTGATTTATTCCATTACTACACATGGATAAACAAACAAATGTTCGGAAAAAATGTTCGTAAGTCCGATTTTTAATCATAGTTGAATTGGCCATGCATATCACTTTTCGGGCCAGATGTTAAGTCCACGGTTTCCGCGTCATATAGAAATAAGGTGTTCATGTCACCATACTCATTTACAGTGAGCATGATAGAGATCAATGCGCAAACGAGACTCTAGGCTTTCTTTGGTATATACATAAGAGGATTGCTGCTGATCGAAGTACGTATCTTCATACCTTTATTTCTCGCAGTGTAAAGCATATATTTGCATTTTGGTAGCATCTGCTGAACGCCCAGTTCGACATGATTCAACTGTATTATCCAGTACGTGGGCATAGGTTCATGCTCATTGACAGGATATTTGGCAAAATAGAGATAAAAATAAAATGAATTGTATGGGCGGTAACAGCACTATGGCTTACGCCCTTCCCGGACAAAATAGAGAAACGAAGATGATGAATGGAGAAAGTCTTCCACATGGATAAAATTAATGAAAGAGGCACAAAATGCTCCACCGTTTAATGCATCAAGTCATAGATGACACGCAAGGTGATGGCACCCCTGTAATAGACGTCCATACCTTCAAAGAACATGTTCTCGACAACATCATACGTTCTACTTGCAACATAGCACGGTTAAAAGGTGCTATCTTTGGTCGTGAAACCCTTACAAAAGTGAAGGAGTCAATATGTATAATTGTATATACCTAAGTATATTATGGTGACACTTCCTTGTGCAATACTCAACCGAAGATAGAATTTTGAAAAGTTGGAAAAAAGGGTGGTGAGTCTTAAGAGTAGGGAGAGGTACTTGACGACGGGAAATCATTTCTCCGTACTCATGGTTTATCATGGTTTCATGTGGTTCCTTTGATAATAATTACTTGATAGTACTGCGTATTTCTAGGCCGTGAGGGCTTTGCAATCCGTTGGGGGTAAAACTTACTTAGCAGCGACTTGGAAAGTTTTAAACCTAGAACTTGGAAGAACAGGGGCGAGAACTATATTTTAATATGTTATTATAAAATTAAGGTAGTGAGAATTAATATTTACAACTATTTTACAAAGAAGTAAATTTGTTGAGAGTTTATCCGTGACTAAACTTATTTTAAACCTATTTATAGCAAGATGACAGAACGGGTCCTATTCGAGCCTTAACCTTACTTTGGCTTGATCGGTCTTTATATACTCTAGACTTGGATTTATTGTTACTAAGGTTGGATTTGTAGTATACTTTGCTTGTTAAACCATGACATATTTATTTCAGTGTTTAGGTCTGCCGACCTATTATTCTGAACTAAATGAGTAAGTTAAAACTACATTATGGGAACACGAATTGAAGTTTACCAACTTACAAAATAAGTTAGTTACTAACCCCTGATAATTTTAGTCTGGACGCACCATTGTGAGGTACGATACGTGTCTCATCTGGGTGCGAATCGAGAGCGTTTCTCTCGGTTGAAGGTATTTATGCAACGAATTGGCTAACGTCCAAGGAAGCAAACCATGCTCTGAACATGACGTAAATCATGCCATCACCCGTTTTTGCTTTAGTTTTTTTTTTAACTGTTTACCATATATGGTAATTTCCTGGGAATTGAGGAAAATATTATTGTTTACTTAGTTTCATGCTTTCGTTCCAAATAAGGCAACATCCGGTTATTGAAGTGGTCTGATGCAATGACTTGCCTGTCATTACGACATGCAACCCACACTAAAAAAAATATTGGTGTTTATTGCCACCCGAAAAGGTGTAATAGAACACCTCTACCTCTACACCAATTCCAGTGCTGAGTAACACCAATTCTAGTGTTGGTTAACACCATCTGAGGTGT
>JAGDQP010068060.1:0-11071 GCA_022664845.1 Lepisma saccharinum
TTCATTGAATTCCGCTGGTACATTGTACATAATCATTAAAGGATTACATTTGTTACTTTTATTCTTCAAGTCAAAATTTTGGACCATCCCAGGATGTTTTCTTATTTTCTATTCATCCTGCATTATGGCCATTTGCAGGATAAGCGCCGTCCTGGCCTGTATAATTTCAAAATTTATGCGATCTTGTCTTGTTACGATTTAGGTTAACCTTATCCGGGTGTCCTTGAGGCTTTATCACGATCGTTGGTTTTGAGTTCCTCTTGTTAGACCCTGTTAGGTGTGTCTTCTCTGGGATCTTAGCTGTATCTGTTTTGAGCATGTCCGCGAAACTCACTACCGGAGCCTTGATTCCACTTTGGCCCTTTGTTGCTTTTAGTGTCCCATTTTCTGTACAAAGCTTCTTTATATCTTCCTGAAATTTACACATTTTTCCTTCTATTTCTTCCTAGCTCATCTCAGTCTGTTCGTTAGTTATTTCAATTCCTTGATTGTAAGACTACCTTGGATAGCTTCATGTTTGAGTTCGCTTATGTTCCTTTCCTGTTTGTCGAGTTCGATTTTCCTTTCTTCCAATTTGGTTTGTATATGTGCCAGCTGGATCTTGTAGTTTCTGAGCCGCTCATTCTCCTTTTCCAACTTTGCTTGGTTTTCCTCCAACTCCATTATCCTTCCTTCCGAGAATGCTTGGCGGATTCTGAGGTCTTCAATTTCTTTTTCTTCTCTTTTCCGCTTGGCAATCTTCCTCTTGTTCTGGAGTTTTCTTCCAGAAATCAGTGTTGGCATACCTGGTCTAGATGTTCCTTGTTCTGTTTCCCGGTCATGTGGCCCTTTCCTAACACCTCGTAGAAATTTTGGAGTGCCATCTCTTTCCGTCTGCATTTTCCCATTCTGCGTTTACTTCTTCTACGATGCTTAGCTTTAGCTCTTTGTCTTCCTTGTTGGATCTCGGTGTTGATGTATTTATTTATTTCTTCTTTATCTTTCCGTGACGTCTCAGGTGGAACGGATTATTAGCCAACGTTTGACTATCTGATTTCGGGTTTAAGTAGTCCGCTTCATGCTTCTCTAGGCCAGACCTAGTGAAGTCAGAAATGTCGAACTTTTTCGCCATGTCCGAAAAATAGTTTGCTCGCGAACACAAAAAACACTATCACAAACAGAAAAACCAATTTAGTTTATATAGTACACTAAAGAAAAATAAAAAAATAAGCGCATTCCCGGGGACGCGGATCAGAGCACCCGGAAGGCCGCCGACCCCGTTTTGGGAGGGGGAGGTTGGGGGAATGGGGAAGGATCTCTGCGGGGGCTTTTTTTGGCCTTTTTTGCCCCACTAAAAATGGGGGAGGCGGGGAGCACCCCCATAATGTTCGCGACCAAACCCCGGGTCGATAACATTTTGGAGCAACCCCCCCCCCCCCAGGGGTAGGACCCCCCAAAATATTCACAACCAAAAGTTGGGTCGATAAAACATTCCGGGATTGGGGGATTAGTGACCCCCATGTGTGAGGCCAACGACCCCCCAAGATACCATGCAGCTATCACCAACGGCCCCGAAGACACGGACCACTTAGCCCTTCATTTTCTTATATATCACTACCTAGGACTTAGAAACAAAATTTTAATGTTGAGAGGAACCAGGACTTAGAATTATTTCCGTTTAATAACAGTTTGTCCTTCAAGGACACCGAATGTTCTAGGTAAAGACACTCACGATGATAAGAAGTCTTTACAGCCAACGTGGATGGCTTCATTTTAGTTCCATATGTTTAAGATGGGAAACTTCTGGTCCTTAATAGCTCTCACACAAAAAATCGTACAGGGTCCGTACCTTCTAGGGAACGTTCCTTTTATGTTATGAACAAAGTACTGTACTTACAGTTTTAGTCCTCCCCGTTTATCCACATAAAATCACACGAAAATACGGAGCACTCGCGCACATGTCTGTTCAGCATCAAAGCCTAAACTGAAGTCCAATCGAGATAAATAGAGCCAAAAATTGAGCAAAAATGAATAAAATGAGAATGAGTGACGCTTAAACATGCCTTGTATAATCTTCGTCTCCCCCCTCAGAACCACGAAGACAACCGAACGAGGATAAAGAAAGCGTTCGTTCCTTCAAAAAAAGATTCGGTTGCTGTTTAAAAAATAAAGCAAAAAACACGCCAACGGCAGCGACTTTCACATCCTTTCTGTCGTCGGCGTCTCCTCACCTACACACATCTCACGTACGCATTAAAGTTTAATTTTTTTTAAAAAATGGAAAGCAAAAAATAAATGATTATCGGCTGAATCGAATCAAAGCTGAAATAGAAAATTGGTTAGTTAAACATATATATAAAAACAATGAATAAAATTAATATTTAATCATATTTTCTTACTTCACTCCTTTGAGTGCTTGCTTCAGATTTTTATTATTATTATTATTATTATTATTATGAATTCTCATTTGGAAAATTAACTTCCAGTTGGAAAGGCTCTGTACAACACCAACATCTAGGCGTTTTTTTCTGTGACCATGAGAGCAATATTAGCTCTCTAAACGTTAGAAGCGAGAGATAATTTCATCGTTTGAAGACTACTTCTCAACGCCGGTAGGTACCAATTAGCAGTCAGAATTAAATTTGGACACAGGTTTCTCAGTAAAGAATAAGTGTAATTTATCAAAAACTTTTATTCTGAGAATAAATTCAAAATTTTAGCCAAAGCAGCCGTAGTTTTCCTTCCGTTCTGTTAGACATTCCACTTCACAGCAGGAAAACAACATGGACAATTTGGAAAATAGGGGAATAAGTTAGATTTTAACTGTTTCCATTCCCATGTTTTACCTTTTATATATTCGTAAACCTTGTGGTTCGTTGAAAATCGTGGGCTTGAAGCAAGGTTTTTTTAATTTCATTAAGAGAGAGGTCATCGATAGTTCGCAATGTAAAAGTTATACTTTCGCTTGATGTTTATGCAGTTTTCGAGAAGCTCTCTATTAGATTGCTATTAACACAAAGTTAATCTGATGTAATACCTTCTTTTTTTCGCAAGAACCTTGTGTTAGATTTAGAAACCGTGCAGTTAGGAATAATATATGTAATTCCTTTTTTTCACTTGTGGTAGGTAAATACTGAAATTAACACAGAAAAATTGACAACTGCCGCGACCGGGACTCGAACCCGGATCTCCCAGTTGCCGGCCGGGTATCCTGTCCATTACACCACCACGGCACGTCAGTTTTCTGTGTATATAGACTATTACTCACATCTTAACACTCTCCCAGCCCTAGTGGCTGGTTACGAAGTCAAATCACCCCATACATTTGAAGAATTTGTTCTGAAACCGTGCAGTTCGGAATAATAGATGCAATTCCTTTTTTCACAAGAACTTGTGTTGGGTAAATATTGAAATTAAAACAGAAAAATCGAGAACCGCCACGACCGGGATTCGAACCCGGATCTCCCAGTTGTCAGATTTTCCGTGTTAATTTCGGTATTTACCTAACACAAATGAAAAAAAAAAAAGGAATTACATCTATTATTCCTAACTGCACGATTTCAGAATAAATTCCTCAGTAAAAATCTCCAAATGTATGGGGTGCCTTGACTTCGTAACCAGCCACTAGGGCTGGGAGAGTGTGAAGGTGTGAAGAGTAGTCTATATACAAAGAAAATTGACGTGCCGTGGTGGTGTAATGGACCGCATACCCGGTCGAAAACTGGGAGATCAGGGTTCGAGTCCCGGTCGCGGCAGTTGTCAATTTTTCTGTGTTAATTTCAAAGTTAATCTGTTTCTCTACCTACATATCTCTTCTATAAATAACTAAACTTTCGTTTGGTGAAAGTAGGATATTTATATATCAATTTTATTATTATTATTTTCGTGAGGTTTTCTATTCGAATAAATACGTTGATTTTTTACTTTTGCTTCTCATATTGCTTTTAATTTTCTTCTACAGACCATCGTTGCTTGAGGAGAGTGAAGTGAGTGTGTATGACTTGAAGGATCATCCTGATTTTCAGTACAGACCTGGAACTGTAGTTATAAGAGTTGCAAATTTTGAAGGCGAGGATGCCTCTTGTACTGCTGGTCAGGTGCTTGACAATTACCCAGAAGGACGGGTGCGTATGAATATACTAGATTTAACATGTACAATGTTTCGCAAATGTTACATAGATAATCAGTTTTATAATGTGTTTTTCAGTACAGGAAAGTAATAATTTTTAACTGCACATTTCGTGTAGGTGTTATCTGAGTTATCCTTATTTTAAGGTTTTGCTGCTTAAATTTGATTTGTTGGGATTCATAGTTTGTGGTGCACAGCCTTCTCTGGAACTATTTTACATCAGACAGTGCTTCTTTTTGTGGTAAGGTAGTTGCACTGCAGTGCGAGAGGAGTTTAGTTAATCACGCCATATTCTAGTGAAAATACATAGAAACTACAGGGTGTCTGGTAAGTTACTTCTTAATTTGAAATAAGTATAACTTTTTTATTTGTTAAGGGATTTTGTTCAAACTTGTTTTGTTAGAAGCGTACACTCCAGTCCTTCAGGTTTTTTTTTTTTTTGACACCAATCACATTTTCGCATAGCCTCCGGGATTTTCTTAAAACGAACTGGTACATTTGCAACTGACGATTGCAAATTATTGTGCGCAACATTGTTGAGCACATTGGAGATGGCTGCCTGCAATTCGTCCACGTTCGTGGTTTTCTCTAGTACTTTCCTTCACCCATCCCCAAAGAAAAAGATTGCAGGGAGTCAAATCTTGGCTGCGGGAGGCCATTTGTGTGGGCCACGTGTGCTAACCCGTTGACCAGAGAACGATCGTGCATTCACTCGCCAACATCATTTGAGAACTGTGGTGTGTCATGTAGTGGTAAACCAACGGACGTTAGATATGCACAAGTGAAAGGACAAAGAAAATAGAACAAGTAACTGCGAGATTGAAACCGACGTTAGTTATGAAAACAAAAAATAAGGAAGAACAAAAGAATGCACAACGTAAATTTGCTGAAATTGTGGACCCTAGGAAAAACATGCTTAAGGTTACTATGCGTCAAACAAAAAATGGGTTATTAGTGTCGGGAGATTCAGTGGAAGACTTGAATAGGATTAAAAGAATACCAGGAGTACAGGAGAATTTTGTATACGATAAACTAACCAAAAACAAACCTCTGATGATTCTATATAGCGTCAACAGTGAATTGAAGAACGAAGAAATAATAGATGCATTAATTGCTCAAAATTTCGAGGATCAAAGGGGAAGGGGACGTGTAATCAAATCAAGATTTAGATCTGGACCGAAAGAACATAGACGCTGCCATTTAGTGATAGAAGTAGATAGCGTCACCAAGAAAGAACTATTGGCTAAAGCTAAAGTGTTTATTTTTTACGAAGCCATACAGATAAAGTTCCAAAGTGCTATAATTGTAAAGATCTTGGATATATTGAGCGATACTGCCACCAGTCTCTGAGATGTGACCATTGTGCAAAAGAGAACCACAACAAACTAGAGTGTCCAGATATAATACATCAGGTATAAACTGCATACCCTGTTACCTGAGAAATAGAAGATGCCATGTCAACTCACCGCAAGATTGCTTTGTGTATAAAATGGTGCATGAAAGGATAGGAAATAGAACTGATTATGGGTGAAGTTAAATGTATGCAGATTAATGCACAAAACTCAAAGGTGGTTGGCTGTGAGTTGTTTCAAAATAGAGAAGTTGTTTCAAAATATAATATAGATATTTGTTGTGTTCAAGAGCCCTACATGTACAAGAGAGAAAATCCTAAAGCTGCAACTATAATTCTAAATAGAAATATACACGGATTATTAATTAACCAGTACAGTGATGAAAGGTTAATCTGTATGCAAATTAAATATAAAAGCTGGAAATTTATACTGATAAATGCTCATTTTCAGTTTTCTGACTCCACTGAAATTCATCGCCATAAATTAGAGATAATACTTCAACGGTTTAGAGGTCAAAATATTATAATTATGGCCGATGCCAATGCAAAATCAGTTAGTTCTACGGAGTAATTTGACCACGGATGATAAAGGAGAGGAGATAACTTGAAGATTTTAAAGAAAGTCATGATGCGCTGAAGACTAATCGAATGTTAATTGGTACTTACCGATGTTGATAAGTAGTCTTCAAATGCTTATTTCTCTTCTCTCTTCTAACGTTTCGGGAGATTATACTGCTCCCATGATCACAGAAAAAAACGCGTAGATATTTGTTGAAAGAAGTATGGAGGAAATGAAGAAGAAAGATTGAGGAAACAAGGAAAAGAAAAAGAGCTGTGTGATTAACTTGTCTTGAACTTCCTGGTATAAAGGTTAAACAGTGGAGACCGATACATGATTGGTGGAGGTGTTAAAACTGACATGCCAAAATAACCAAAACTGGATCGCTGCGTCTACTGGTTAAATTACTATAACGTGTGAATCAATGTGAACACATGTGAATGAAACTGGTAATGATAGAAGTTTTATGAGTATATGGCAATGGGTGGCGCATGGGGAAGGGGCCATTTAGGGACGGGACCTGGGCTGATAGAGTATGTTTTCTAAAAAAGGTTACCATGCTTTATGTAGACATCCACGGTCTGTGTTGAGAACAGGTTTTTTCGGAAATAATAAAGCGAAAAGTGGCAAACCTGTCATAATATCAAGGATATCTTACAGAGTAAAAAATCAAAGAAATCCTTTCCGGACCTAACTATACAGAATTACCCAACAATACCATCAACACACTAGCCAGGTTAGTGCAAAAGAAAATCTAAGCATCTCCTCTCTTCACCGACATGGAAAAACAAAAGTTATTAGTTCCTGACCCATCACCCCCAATAATATGCGATCTCCCCAAAATTCATAAGCCAAATGTGCCACTTCGTTCCTTTATTTCTGGACTGAAACACCCAGCGCATCCACTAGCCAAATTTCTCACCAGGGTATTGCAAAGTGAAAACCATACGTTAAAATTCACAGTCAATAATAGCCAAGATGTAAAACTCCAGTTATGCTCATTAGTTAATACCAAAAAAAAAAAAAAAAAAGTTGGCGTCCATAGATGATGTAGACATGTATAACTCCATACCGATAGATTTAGCCATCTCGTGTACAAGGACATATTTGGCCAAAAAAAGATATTCCCCGCTTCAAATAGAGGAAATTGCTGACTTATTAAATATATGCATAACAAACAACATGTTCCAGTTTGAAAACAGTTTCTACATACAAAAAGAAGGCTTAGCTATGGGTAGCCCTCTTTCGCCTATTTTAACAAACATAGTTATGAACCACGTTCAAACCTCAATCTTATCTAATCCTGCGCTACAGTATATTAGGTATCTAAGGTTTCTTGATGACATTATTGTGATATATCAATCCGACAATGAGTTCAATTTTCTTCTCAACAGCCTTAGCAGTTATCACCCCAAACTACAATTTTCCCATGAAAAAGAAACCTCAGGTAATCTTAATTATTTAGACTTATCTATTTACAGAGAAAACAATAGATTCCAGACAAATGTTTACAGGAAACCGTCCGCCAGCTCGGTATACATTCATCTGCTTCAAAATCCAACATCTGGAAGAACTTCTTTCTTAAAGTGTACGAACTTTGCTCCAATCCACAAAATTTACAAAGTGAGATAGACCAGATTTTCTCTATTGGCATCAAAAATGACTACAACAAACACCAGTTAGAAAGATGGCAAATCTCTGCAAAATCTACCCTCAATAAAACTACAACCCCAAATACGTTAGTGTACCTATTTTCCCACGTATTTCACAACGAATCAAGAAAATGTTTAAAGATTACAATTAGACTTACGCATTACGCCCCCTAAAAGTCTTGAAAAGTCCCTCGCTGGGTTTAAAAATTATTTCATCGATAACATGCAACATTCAGGTTACGAAGCCATATGCAATTGTGACAAAACGTACATTGGAATGACAAAAAAACAACTGTCTGTACGGCGCATAAGTGACCATACCAAAGACGCACGCTCCGAAAACCCAGGTTCTGGCCTTTCCAAACATTTACGGAATAATAACCATAGTATAAAATCCGCACACGTCCTATACAATGCTAGAAATCACATAGACCGTTCTGGAAAGGAGGCTTCCTTTATTATTTAAATAAAAAACTGTTCTCTACACACAGACCGTGGATGTCTACATAAAACGTGATCATCTTTTTTTAGAAAACATACTCTGTCAGCCCAGGTCCCATCCCTAAATGTCCCCTTCCCCCTGCGCCACCCATTGCCATATACTCATAAAACTTCTATCACTACCAGTATCATTCACATGTGTTCACATTGATTCTTACGTTAGAGTAATTTAACCAATAGACGCAGTGTTCCACTTTTGGTTATTTTGCCATGTCAGTTTTAACACCTCCACCAATCACGTATCGGTCTCCACTGTTTAACCTTTATACCAGGAAGTTCAAGACAAGTTAATCACACAGTTCTTTTTCTTCTTCCTGTTTCATCAATCTTTCTTCTTCATTCCCTTCCTACTTCTTTCAACAAATATCTAGGTGTTTTTTTTCTGTGATCATGGGAGCAGTATAATCTCCCGAAACATTAGAAGAGAGAAGAAAAATAAGCATTTGAAGACTACTTATCAACGCTGGTAAGTACCAATTAGCATTGAAGACTTTATCTATACACATCAGCTGGTAATAATAAACAAGCCTGGGTTTCCACCTACCCAGGCTTGCTTATTATTCCCCTAAAATATATTAATATTTTAGCGCCTGCTTTAGCAATAGAGCAGGCACTAAAAGTAATATTGATATGACTGGCGAGTAGAGATGTTGCAGAAGACATACTGGATTGGAGAGTTATGGACAGCTTAACTATTAGTGATCATAACGCAATTCTTTGTTCTATTACCCTGGATCACAATATATGCTATGATAATGAGGAAAATACAGAATTTGTAAAAAGATTCGATCTTAGAAAAACTAACTGGAAAAAAGTTAAACTTAAAACTACCGGATATTGCAAATGGAATCGACGTTAATTTTATAGCGAATGAACTTGAAAATGCCTTAACTGAGGCACTCACTAATAGAAAGATGGATCCTATCCAAAGAAAGAGTTCGTCACGCAAGGCATAATGGAATAAACAACTAGGTAGATAAAAGATAATATTAAATGCTTGTAGAAAAAGTTATCATGCGGCATTGATGCCTGAACATCGTACACGAAGACTGATACGATTTAGGACTGCTAAGGTATAAATTCCAACAGGCAAAAGAGAAAAGTTGGGATAAGTTTGTTAAGTGTGCTATGGATAAAGATCCCAACAATAATAAGTACTATTAAGCGTGGTGGCCAAGAGATGACTATGGATTGATAGGGAAAATGAAGATTCAGAGAAATCAGGACAAGAGTAGCTGCATTTCCAGATGTTTTGACGGATAACATCGAGAGTCTCATGGTCACAAATGATGAAGTGGAACAAATAAGAAGGAAGCTAAAAAATGGTAGAGCACCGGACCCGGATGGACTAAAAGGTGAAGTATATAAGAACCTACAAGATACATATTAGTACCATATCTTACTAGATTGTATAACGTGTGCTTGAGGTAAAAAATGTTTCCTGTCAACTGGAAGAAAGCCAATTTAATTGTGCTTCTTAAAGAGTCCTCAAAAAGACAAATCGTACCGCCCGATCTGTCTTTTAAATGTTATAGGTAAGATTTTTAAAAAGTTGCTTGCAAAGAGAATAGAAAGCTGGCGAAATCTTAGTCCCATGCAATTTGGATTTCGTGGAGAAAAATCCACAGAACTGATGGACTTAGTAGAAATATCAAATGCTACATCAAAATATACAGCGGGGCTATTTGTGGATATCCAGGGTGCTTTCGATCATGTTTGGTGGCCCGCACTTTTGAATATTCTAGGTCGACTGAATTTACGAAAGGAACTTTGGTGCACCATAAAAAATTACTTTGTAAATAGTCGAGTGTTTATGAACATCTCTGGAGCGACGGTGACCAAGATTACATCAAGGGGCTGTGCTAGGCCCGGTAATGTGGGATATTTTCTTCGAGCCGTGTCTTCACTCGCTGGAAGCATTAGATCAAGTTGTGGGAACAGTAGCATATGCCGATGACCTCGCTGTGATAGTATCGGGTGACTCCAGAAGAGAGTTGGAAGAAAAGTTGGAACTTATACTATTAACGTTGTCTAAATGGTGCAATGAGAATAAAATGCAGATATCTATAATGAAAACTTTTTTCCTGTTATTGAAAGGGAAATTAAAGTGGGATCCAGTCGTGAAATTCAATGGGAACAAAATCCATAGACAGACATCGATCAACTATCTTGGTGGTGTAATTGGTGAAGGGCTGAAAATGAATGAACATATCTGATACATTAAAGGGAAAGCTACCCAAGTTGTACACAAATTGGTGACCTTAGCAACTGGGATTTATAAACTACCTACAAAGGTGATTCGACTGTATCACGACGCAATAATAATTCCATTTATAGGGTATGCATCTAATGTTTGGGTAACACAGGGTGATAGAAAATAAAACTCTTGCCAAGATGTTGGACAGTGTACAACGAAAACTTCTTTTGAGGTTGTCAGGTGTGTTTAGAACAGTGTCGCTAGACGGTTTAGTGGTTGCCATGGGAATACTCCATCTGAGCGTGATAAGAAGTGCGTGTAGATACTGGATAAAGAAGGAAGAATTAAACAAGACAACGAAATATCTCGGGTGGAGATACACGATATGGCTCATCTCTATCGGACTTTAATGCACGTGTGGCAGGATGAATGGGATATCCCGCCGAAAGGTAGAAGAGTTTGGAACTTTTTTCCAAGTATAGTGAAAAGGCTCACAATGGTCTCAAAGACATTAGATATGGGAGTGCTGCAATTTATAACGGGACATGGTCCTTATGTGGAAAATTACATAGTTTGGGTTTGAGACCATCTCCCTTTTATGACTGTGGTGAATTGGGTTCACCAGAGCACTCTGTTTTATACTGTTGATTGGATGATAATAGATTTTTTGAGAAAAGAAATAGTTTTCATGGGTTGCATATTA
>JAGDQP010068061.1:0-11071 GCA_022664845.1 Lepisma saccharinum
CCTGAATTCCTGTCTGTAACGCCTGTCAACCCACGGCCTTTGCACCCTGTTTAATGAATGGCATTGCGAATCGAAAAAGTCTACGGGATAAACTGCCAATCCCATGTCCACGTTGATGTACATATACTGCGAAATATGGTATTCCACGTCCGTGATGTACAGATCCTCATCATGACGCGAATTATATTAACTCCAAGGTATACGCGCCCTGACTAAGCTAACCACCCAATTTCCTGTGAGATGAATAGGTTGTACAAGTTTAGTTTTATAGGACACTGTGGTATTATTATTAAATACATGTGCACTTGCATTGGACGGTAGGGTCACATAAAACTCGTCCGGCTGTATGACTGACATCATGCTGCAAACTGAACGGATTGGCTTCGTACCCAACTATTCATACTAGCCGGATACCCTAACCATTTGACATAGACCCACCCCTTTTTTCGTTTTAACACTTTTTCGATGAGGTACGTTGTTTGCTTTCCTACAAGGACCTTTTGCAGTTCTTGAGGGTAGAGCCGTCCCTTGATGGGGTCACCATTCCAGTCTTTGATTGTATATGTTACTTGCTAACACGTACGTACTCACCACTCCGTAACGTAATGTACAGGTTTTCGTTTTTGTTTGGTACCGCAGAATGTGTACCATACACGATTAACATTTGTATCAATTACCTGACTTGGTGCCATTTTAATTATGGAATGTGTCGTGTGATTAGAACTTTGAACAAGTTGGTTTAGGATGTCAATGTACCGGTACGTATTTTCAGCAGTAAAGTACTTTTTCCTTGAGTGTGCGAATAAAACGTTCAACAAGAGCAGCTTTCATTTCCGATTGTACACTGTAATGATTAATTTCATACTTCTCAAATACTCGTTTTACGTGTTGATCATAAAATTCCGTACCTAAATCTGTTTGACAGTGTGCTAACGGTAGTTTAAGCGTATTTAAAATAGATGTAATTTCTTCCGCTACAACCGACCCCGTTTTATTTTTAACAGGAATACAGCTCGCATACCGTGAAAACACATCAATGGAACATAGTATGTATCTGTACCCATCATTGTATTTTGCCACATTTTGCATATCTGCTAAATCCATCTGCAGTAATTCGTTTGGTCCACTAACATAATATTGTTTTCGTGGAAAGGTTTTACGTACGGGTGTATGTAACGTATATGCATCCTGCGATGCTAACCACTGTTTAATGGTTCGTATGGACTTGCCCATTTTCCGTTTGAGTTTTGCTATGCTTGCTAGAGATATTGGATCGCTATACGCATAATACACCTTGGATAGTGACATGGTTACATTTTATAGTACTTAAAGTTTAGGAACTTTGTATTTTGTTTCCTTAATTTAAGGTTTCCCTTCTTTGCTTTTGGCAGAGTTCGTTTTCCTACCTTTTGAATGTGCACTGCACCCGCCCCAAACTGAAAACTGACTAGTTCTTTGGGAATATTAATTTCCTGGAGAACCTCCTTAAACGACTGAATACCAGGGAATACTTGGATGTCGGGGTGCACGTTTTCGTACCACCTCATTAACAAGATCAATGATATTGGACCTGGGAACAATGCTTTGATCTATGCTGACCACACCTGTTGAATCCCAACTGATTCGATTGAATGCATGTAGTAGGTTTAATAAGACGCCTGTTCTACGACTTTGTGTATTTGGAACCGAATCGAGAATTAACTGAAATAATGGGTTTAAAGATGCTGTGCCTGCCGTTGAGTTTGAATCCAGTAGGGCTAATGCGATTGGTTTATGTGCTTGTGGGGTATGTTGCAAGTACCTGTGCAAAGCCTGTTGATACATTTTCCATTTTTCTTCCGGTGTAATATCAGTACGTTGTAGTATATTTTTCATTTCATGATCGAGACGTGCTTGATGTGATTCTGTGGATTTTGACGCTGGATACCATTTGTGTTGTTACCTGTTCGGGTACCAAGATCATTTTTTGAAATTGTGACGTGGCCATACTAATGGTTAAACAGACTCCCAGCGACTGCGCTTACAATTGGTGCTAATAACAATGGAAGTAACGCACCACCTTTTTGTAGGAGTAGTCGTCGACGTCGTTTTATACTACTCTGCAAGGGACAGGGAACGTAGCGTCTTTTTATGCCGACTGAGACGTAGCTTCTGGCGTGGAGACAAGCGAATGTTACCATTTATTGTGTTTTTTGCCACCTGAGCAATGGTACGTATGAGTCCTCCTGATGCTTTTTGGAGAATACGTTTGTCGTTGCTTACCTTTGCATTTGCAAAGTGCAGGGAGCTCGCTCCTGTAATGCTGTAGACTTGACATCTTAATGTCAACTGATGGTAATGGGGGTATGCATCTTTTGCATGTGCATAGACATGCATGGTTTCATCTGAAAATATATTCGTTCATAATCGTAAGTAATCTGGTGTTTGCTGTGTTAAATCAAACATGAGGTAACTGTGGCTTTTCAGTGTCTTTTTCAAATACTTCTACAACACCCTTACTGTGTCTTGGCATTACTTGTCTTGCGAGGTATTCGATTTGTAATTTATCACCTGGGTTTTTGAACACTAAGAGATAATGTGCCTTCAATGATATATCACGTGCATGAGATCATCTATAATCATTAGTGAATTGCGTTGAATGTTAAAGGTATCTATCTCTGGAATTACATGATAATACTTAATATTGGGAATGGGTATGTTTGGAACTGCCCCTCCGTAGCACGAAACGATTTCGTTAAACTGCACAGTAAACATTTTATCCTTATGTTTAAGTAATTTCGTAACAAAGCTAGTTTTTCCGGCCCTGAAGGGCCCTGCTATTATGACCGTTGCTGGGTGTTGTAGTGGTAACATGTCGCTTGCTACTAATTAATTGCTATAGTACATTTCCCTTTTATATCATTATGCTCACGATCAAGACTCCCTACACTTGCATTCATCCATCCATACTTATGTTCATATGTAGAAATAATTTACCTTACACACTCATCTATCCATTAGTCTTGTCTATACCCGTAGGGTAAAGTCTTGTACTCCGTGACAGTTACGTCTCGTATAACCAGTCGTCGTTTACTTGTTGTTATTTTGTGAGTCTTGTACTCTTTTCTTGAAACGATGACAAACCCTGGCTTTGTCCGGATATTATTTGGGGAAAATATGATTTTGCGTTTTGTCTTTTTAGTTATGAGATCATAGAAATGTTGGAAGTAAATTTCTTTCCGTGTTCGAAAATTTAGGGTGATTCCACGAATTTTTATAATTTTTTTTGACTTCATAGTTACCAAATTGCGTATTAAATACGCGTAATTTTTGGGTCCCAGCCCAACATTTCCCACCCTCTAGGTATTTCATCGGTAAGTTCCACGAGGTAATTGCCGGTGGTCAGTAAGGGGTTTTCACCTTTTTTCAATGAACATAATTTAGTCTGTATTGGCGTAAAGAACTCTATCGTAACCTACAGTCTCATTCAGTTCATACAGTCTTAATCGTGCCCATGACGATATAAATGCAGATAGGGTAACGTTGGAAAATGGAAGTTGCGTGTTATCATTTTCCACGTCCTTGTATGGAACAATAAGGGTTTCAGCCCCGACTGGGACCACGGTGTTAACCTCATATTGAGGAGCCAGTAGTAAATTTAATAATGCCTGGCTGTCTTTTACTATTTTTGTCTGAGGGGATTTTTCAAATTATTGAAAAGGTACGGAAATTCACCTTTTCGTAAATTCGTATCCAATCCCAGGGTTTTCGGAAGATTCGCACGTTTAACACCCATGTAAGCAAACGTATCTCGGAAAACAATACGCTTTTGCAGCGTCATTTGAATAATTTTGTTAAATTGGGCTATCATATGAATTTCTTTACCAAGTCCTTGCTCCTCTATTGCTGATTGAGGCGCCAATATGGTATCATACCGCGATGAATTATGAGCAAGACAAATAATACCTTTAAACTGATCTCGCTCCTCCAGTACGTGCTCAATAAACTCATCCATGGTCATAAACATAAAATCGCGAATACCCCCTTTGATAGAATCCCCACAGACCATTCATGAGGCACCAGTTCCTTTATCTTTACAATTATGACAGCGGTGGGATACACAGACTAAATTAACTTTATGTCTGCGGTCCCCCTTTGCGTCTGGAGCAAGGAAAAGAGTCTCCACGTCAAAAATAATATATAAATATTTATCCTTGGTTTGCATGTTTACTTTGCGGATAAAGCACTGGTGCTCTGGGAGTACGTGCTTTTGACACAGTTTACAATAATACTGACCGCACTCATGAGATGTTTTACGTCGTCGCATATCGATAAGGGCTAAGCAGTCGGGGCATTCCTTAAACCTGTCACATACAGACCTACCTTGCTTTGAAGCCATTTTATGATTAGTTTTACAAGTCTGTGAGGGGAATGTTCTATGACAATCCATACATTGAAATCGTCCCTTTTCCTCGTTCTTAACGGTATGACGGGCTTTGCAATATGAACAGGTATACTTACATTTATGTCGAAACTTGTCACGATATCCCGTAACACACATATCACAGTACCCCCAAACACGCAAGTATGATGTAATATACGTAATCATGCTGTAATGCCCGTAATCCGTTTTCTCTTCCTTTAAATACTGAATATAAAGGGGCGTTTCCGCTGGAGGACCTGCGTACAATACTCTAGCATCTCTTGTTTCTGGGTTTCTCTCATATATTACTATTCTATGCTGTGGACTCAGATGTTGCTGAAACAATTCAATTTCCTTTCGTCCGCACCCGTTTGTTTCCTCCACATCAATACCTGCTGCTACACTCAATCATTGTGCTTTCCTTCTCCAGAACCCGGGTCCTGTGGTTTTTGTTTTCATTTCTCGGGCCGCATTTTTATTTTTAGGCTTACTTTTTTATTATCTGCACGGGCCTTTGCCAAGACCAACGCCTATGGGTAGCATAAGGTCGATTTTGGAGGTGACACGGTGTACTTGGAGAGAAAACCGGTTTTTTCATGATCCTGTTACGTTGTATTGTTGATTTCCCCATTCCCGTTCGCATATCTACCCAATGTAGCTTTATCACCACGTGACCAACTAAAATTGTCTCATTCGAGTTGAGAACGTTTTCTATAGCTGATAAAATTACAGCTGGGTTAAGTTCATCCCGTTTTCGCCAACCTACATACACTGGTCTATCAATTTCACTAGCAGTGCTCTCAATTGTAATTCCAACGTACACGGATGGCGGAACTTCAGGTAAAACGTTAGCTAACGCAAATTGAAAAAGTTCACTAACGTATTCCTCTGGATCAAGAACATTGCCCCCTTTTGGTCAATTTCTATAAATCTCCCTTCCATTCCAAAGTGGGGGTACCTTCGTTCGCGGGATATAATTTGAAAGTTACCATTCCCTTGCGTTCCAGTACCTTGCATATTAGTGGTGTTGGGAACAAACGTTTCCCATTCCGGGATTGGTACCTGTTTTTTTTCTGTGCTGGGTTTCTATTTCGTGTTCTGTATGTGTAAACATATTTACTGCGCCCGACGGGCCTGACTGTACGTCAATATTATTAACCTTATCGTACAGACAGGCTAACGTTGGTTAATGTGTTTGCCTTGCTGCACTTTCATTTCCTGATCATGTGTTTACATCAGGTGTAGGTTGCTCTATATGTTCAAGTCCTGTAGGGTTAAACATACAGGGAACCCGTTCCGTTGGATTTAGAGGTATGCCATCCTGCATATCGTTGGTTGGTTGTACACCTCGTTCAGTGTGTAGCATAGCTTCTTCCAAATCCAACGCTACTTGTAACATACATTCACGCTCTTCTGTTTCCCTCTCCTGTACCCTTACAAGTTCCAACTCCAATTCCCGTCTTATGCGTTTCTAATCCTCCTCCTCCACACAAGACCTTCTATTAAACATCTCCCTCTCCCAAGCTTCTTCATCCATGGTAAAAGGCAACAGTGCGTTATCAACCTGCACGTCAATAGTCTGCGCTTCCAGCTCAGTCGATTGAAGTAATACTGGTGTGTTATGCACGTTGACCCAAGTCGGCGGTGGAACTCCTCTACCAAAGCTTAGTGGAGGGGTTGCTGGATTTACCGTTAACCAATTAAAATGCATAGGTCTCGGTTTTACATTTGAAAGACAGTATTACGATTAATCCGACCCTCCCCAATTTTGCCCGCATGACAAAGCTCATAAAACCGGCGTTGGACATTTTCAATATAAGCTTCAAAATCAACCAGCCGCGCTGCGTACAAGTCCAACACCTGCCCCGGCAATTGACATAATTCTAATAAATCTTGTACCCGGTGCCAACAATACTCTAAAACATTTTATAAAAACTGGTACCTTAACTCGCTCTGCAGAGATCGTTGTCCTAACGATTCGAAATATGCTAACGTAAAAAATGCCTGCATCCATTCATTCTCCATTTGCAGTTTGCCGTTCTTAAAGCCCTCTAATACTGCGTCGATGGAATTCATCTCGTCTGTAAGATACAAGGAAAAACACTACTTTGAGATATACAAAAGTAAATAACACGTGCTTTCAGTGTTAATGATTAACTTCAACTCAGTTCTACTGGAGTACGTTACGAAGTATATATGTACTTCTAAGCGTAGTTAGTATTTTTTTATTCCTACGAACTTACGCATGCATGATTTTTTTTAAAACTCTTACACATGTAAGTGCAACTACAATTCTGGATGGTATGTCTAGGTGGAGGTGTGCGAGTACTGGATTCTTACTAGTACTAGTATTTTAATGTTTACACATACCTTTTTTAAAACTGATTGTCGATTCTTGTAGTTTAACATGTTTCGTTCGAGCTGTTTAACGTGTTCACTGTAGAGGTTGGACTGTACAGGGTCAGCGTATACCTGGAACGAATCGAGAGCACATTTTACTTTATTATAGAAACATTTACGATTGAGTTAGTATTGCTTAATTAATTTATAAGTTTTAAGTGCATTGGAGGGGGTGTTCAAACACCGCCTTTTTGATTCTTTACTTTCGCTGGTTAACGTTAACTATGAATATTCCACTTTTCAGTGTCTTTTTAGGGGATATGTATTAATGTAAGCCATATCAAATAATGTTAATTTATCTTTTGATTGCGTTGAACACATCGTCTTATAAACTCACAACTTAGTTTATTTTCATGTTCGCAGGACATAATATATGTCTAGAGGATCTTTGACCTTAACAGTAGGCTAATCTATTATTATTTCGGCAGCTTTTGTAAGTCATTTGCAGTAATTACTATAACTTTCGAGTTCTGTTTAGACGCTATATTTTAAAAGTCGACACGTTGCTCAATAATACTATATTCATCTCTATTAGTATTTATAAATCATCATTTCCCATTGTTGTTTCAAGTCTATTAACTTCGAATGTCTTTTCAATAAGTAACTTGTCTCAATTTTTGAATTTGCATATGTCAAAGTGCATAATGGAAGATGAAATTTATCTCAATCAACTGTATATTAAGACAACAACCAAAGAGAACCATCGCTAAATATTACCTGATAAGTACATACAGACTTATAAACTAACTCCTTTACTAAGTTAGAGGCGAGCCCCTCCACAACTATATGAGTAAATTTTAACAAATTTCACACATTTTCTAAAATAGTTCAAAGGGAATCTCCTTTCTAAAACTTTCATCAGTAAAATCATTGGTAGTGTAAACTTTTATCATTAATAGTGCAGTAAAACACTGGACTCTAATAAATGTGAAACCTCTGCGCTTATTCAATTTCCAAACTGACAACATGGGTAGGATTAACATTAGTGAGACAATGCGTTATATATTAGTCAATTTCAACTCGAACGTGGTTCATTTCTATTTGCTTTCGTTTTTTAAAAAAAGCTGTCATAATGGCTCAATACTAGAGCGCTCACCTCTAGTGTCCAAGGTCGTCAGTTTGACACCAGCTCATGTCATACAGAGTTTCTAGTAAACAAACACCATGTGCGTGTATTTTCTCGTGGTTCTTTCGTTCCCCCAATTCATTCCATCTTCATCCATACGATGAAAGCCAAAGTTACCTAAGGTCTTCAATTTAAATTAAAAAATATGTTACAAATCGCTACTCAGCACTTACGGATTGAAACAGAAGCTAATCTCTTGGTTCTTTTCATTTTGTGAGTTATCGATACTACTTATATAAACAAATATCATTGACCGAATGTAACTTATTGGTAGAGCCTTGGCTTAACATTCCAAATGTCCTGCGATCAATCCCAGAGCTTGGCTATTTTAACTAAGGTTTTTTCCAGGGATTTCTCTCGGTCACACGGGGCAAATCCCATGATTGTACTTATAACTTACGCCCTGGTCGACACCTTCCCGCATCCATCCCACATCCTTTCTACCGTATCCCAGCCTAAGTCTTCAATAATTGGTATTACAAGTCAAAAAAAGGAAGGGTCAGCTAAAAACAAAATGGCGATTCTTCTTACCTATTAAAGTCAGTTTCATGTTAAAAAGTCATTGTAGTAGAGCGTTGGCTTAACATTCCAAATGTCCCGGGTTCAATTCCCAAAGCTTGCCTATTTTAACTAAGGTTTTTTCCAGGGGTTTCTCTCGGTTACACGGGGCAATTCCCGAAATCGTACCTTTAACTTAGACCCTAACCACCGCCTTCCTGGATCCTTCCCCCTTCTCCTACCCTATCCCGTCCTGAGTCTTAGATGATTATTATTACAAGTCAAAAAACGGAAGGGTCAGCTAAAAACGAAATGGTGATCATTCTAAGCTATTGAAGTCAGTTTCATCTTAGAGAAAAACACTAAGACATATGTATACTAAAATCATATTAAAAAGTCATTGCCAGTTGTGAATAAGACCTCGTAAATTACAGGGTCAGCGCCTTCTTCGACTAGTGTGTTAGAAAGTAAATGTCATAATGATCGTGAGATTTTCATCACAACGACATAAAGACAGCTACTATTTGCAATGCAAAATACGAGTTTACATAATTAATACATATGTCAGTACAGCAAGTGTGGAAGGTAAATAAACTGTACAATCAGTTGTCAAAATAGCTACCAATTTTGTTTGCGATGTACAAATTTCCAAGTTCAAATCCGTTGGAGGTACACTCTAATAAAGAGTAAATGTCCACCACAAAATTGTATACGTGCCAAACTTTGCACATAGGTAGTGTTTTTAAAATATTTTTCATAGATATCATTTTAATTGAATGACTGTGTTCATTGACCGCATTGGTTCAAGAGCCGACTAAACCAAAAGACATATGAATCCCGTACGCAAATACAGTTTACAAACCAATTTAAACTACTTAACTATGGATAAAATGTTGTCTTCCCATGGGGAGGTATACCAGGTTTGATTCTCCCAGTTGACTAATTGTGTAACATTTTCATTAACTTTATTCCATTTCAGTCCAAAATTATAATACCAATTCTTATGTTGTCTCTGTATCCTATGCGTAGGTACTAACTAGCTAACTACTTTGCAGGTCTCGGGTTCTATATTTAGTAAAGTCAGTACTGGCTCGAAGCTCACTTTACATTATAAGTCCCTATATTACAACGTCATCTTCGTCTAATACTAATTGACTTTTTTTCTTGTTACGTATTTTATTTCCTCTATCCAATTAATACCAGTGACAACCGCCTACAGATTACGTTATTCAGCAACAAATCTCGAAAAAAACACATAAATATATAATTCACAACCATATTACATTCACTCATAAATAAGACCTCACCCGTAAAAACAAAGTTTATCTAATGATTTCCACACTGACCAGACATGTTAAAAACTTTCATTTCTCTTTTTAAGGACGGCGTGTAAGTCAAGTATAGAACTTGTACCCTCGTTTGAAGTTCGTGATTCCCTCATAATTTTCTTTTTGTGGGTGTTAAGGCAAAAGTTTACATGGATATTAGTAAATTCACTGTTCAAAGTCCACGATCAACTGTAAGTCCAATGGTTTTAAACATTCCTGCAGATAGCCAGGAATCGAACCACTAACTCTAGCAGTTCTAATAAAATCAATGTACCCGCGGTGGCTTTAAAAAACTTTGGGTCCACCATTGAATTACCCTCCTTACGACCTTCGAGTCAATAAACTGGAGTTGCTTGGATTATTATTTTCTTAAAAAAAACTCAGAGCACTAAAACTATCATTAATGCTGTTACAAACAAATATTTGGAGCAAACTTCCTTGTAAACATGTCCCACTGATCCAAGTTCCACTTGGACGAAGTAAACTTAATTGTATAATTCATAGCCATATTCAATTTATAACTACATAAGACCTTTTCTGTAGAAAAAGGTTTATCTGTTGATTTCCACGTTGAGCAGGCATAGTCGTAAAAACACGCATATCACCTGTATTTTATTTCAAGCACTGTTCAAAACTTTATTATTTTCCATAAAAGCCTTAATAAAAGCTCAAATCATCATTATGCCAGTGACGTCGCGTATAAACGTTCACAGGAGCACGTGAACTGCCAACTATTTTGGAATTATTATTATTTTCGTTTCAGACTGTGTTTCTTATCGAAAGATTTAAAAACATACCACATTTTGAATTGTTACACTGAGGCATAGGTATACAGTTCGTTTATCAAGTTTTTATTACTCTCCAATTTGTTTCCAGTTCACAATTCGTTTGTGAAAGGCTAAAAAGCCTCGGCGTGCACAATCCTAGAGTGAACGAAGATAGCAGAAGAACAGGTGTGAGCACTGTTGCTAACTCTCCTTGACTTTTCCACCCGTTCTCTTGTTTAAAATGTAATCAAATCTTCTGGCAGAAACAAGGATAAACGTTCATTACATAACAAAATCGCAAAATACACAATAAATCGTTTATGGACAAATGTATTAAACGCTTAAATAACATAATGTTGCATCTCTATTTACATAAAATTGTTTGAGTTCCAGTATCAGTAATAAACGAAGAGCTAATGAACAGTATCAAGCAGTTTGCAACATTGCGTAAACAATGAGCAACCTTTTTTTTAGTGTGTTGTGCGAGAGATTGAAGGGATTTTCGGAACTCATTTGTTCGTTTCGTCATTAAAGATTTATTAATAGAAAA
>JAGDQP010068062.1:411-11071 GCA_022664845.1 Lepisma saccharinum
GGGGGAAGAATCTATACGCCGGTTGTCGATAAATGTTAAAATTAATATCCTCGTAGTAACCCCGAGTACTACGCCAATATAGGATTTTATATTTCTCCAATATGGCCTCTTTGTTTACATTGCACTAATTTATGATTCCGGTCTTCGGTCGCACCACAAGTCTTACAACGATCATCCTCACTCATTCCTTTCTTTTTAAGATTGGTCCCCACAGGATCCAAATTATAACACTGAATGAACATATGATGATGTAATAGAGAATTGTGTTTGAGAAAGTTGAGGTACTCACATATGATGGGCCACTTTACTGCATGTCGTTGTGTAGTGGCACTAAGTTCGATGTTCTCTTTTGCAATAAAATATGAATAAAAGTCTTTAACAGTAAAGTCTTCCATTGGGATGTGTCCGATGACTGCATAAGCAAATTCTAACATGATCTCAGAGTAAATCGTTAGAGGACCTTGAGTCGTAAGAATGTCAATGGGGGCAACATTATCCAGGTGTTGAATGGCGATTAGAAATGCATCATAAGATATATTCCCGTGATATTCAGTCAACACTCGTACGAATCGGTGAGCCAGTAAGGATGTCGCTTGAATCTGCATTTTTTTTAGATTTAGACCACCCTTCTCTACGCTTTTGTAGAGATCAGCTCGTGGGGCCCGAAACATCTGTTTATGCCAGATGAGAAATCCCAAAACTTTATGCACATGAGCCCAAAATCTTTTGGAGAAGACAAGCACTTGTAGAGGATAATATAGTTTACTTAATATATATGTATTTATAAAGCGACATTGATCCAAGAGGGAAGATAAGCAATCTTCATATTTCTGTAGCTCCGCCACTAGACTTTGAATCAACATATTCCCCGTTTCTGTCATAGTCTGATGCATGTCGGAATACCACCTGATGCCTAGAACTTTCACATGATCAGTCTTTTGTATACCCATGGAAGCTAACGATCTAATCGGAGCTCGCAAGTTCAGGGCTCTAGTGCTTTGCGGATTGATCGATATGCCGGACACCTTAGAAAAACAATCAATTAAGTATAATACCCGTTGTAATTCCTCCTCATTTTTAATACAAAAGTTGATACCATCCGCATATATTAAACAACGGATATCTCGCTCCCATAATTTTATTCCTGCAAGGTTTCGATACACAGCCTGAGCAAAGGAGACATTATTAAAGCAAAGAAAATCCGGGCCGTAGCACAACCTTGGAGGACTCCACGTTGCAAGGATATACGATGGCCAATACACCCATTTATTGATATCTGGACATATCTATGATTATATATCCATTGTATCAAGGCGACAAACTTTGGAGAAAACTTCATAGCACGCATCACTGAGAAAATTAATGCGTGGGAGATGGTATCATGATCACTCACGAAGTCTACCTTGAGAAATAGGAACGGTTTCTCCCCTGTTAGCAGATATAATAAGAGATCTCGAATGTTCATTAGATGAATGTATATTGGGTTCATCCCCTGTATGCCACTTTGGCTATAATGCAACAGATATATTATGACACACTTAAGCCTATTTGATAGCACTTTCATAAATAATTTCGCATCAAAGTTCATCATGTGTATAAGTCTACAGTTTTTAATAGACGCATTTTTTAAACACTCCTATCGTTGTAAAAAAGTCGCCGATGTCTTTAGGGAAATTCCAAAAGGAATTGAAAACCGGGACCATCTGATACACTATATAGTCCTTATTGGCCACCATCCACTGTCCACATAGTTTATCCCCTCCCCCTTGAGAGTCTACATGGAGGAAGCACAGGGCCTGTTCCACTTCCTGCCAAGTAAAGGGTGCTAAGATAAGTTCTGCATCGTCTGCAGATAATTGTGGTACATGTTCCAGATCAAATTCTTGCAGAAACGTTTCTCCTGAATACCCAACTTTCGAAAAATTTCTTATATATTGGTTCCGGATACCATCAAAATATGTCTGACCTGTGTAAAGAGTCCCCTGGTCATCTCTAAACTCCTTAATAAAATTTGCTTCTCTACGTTTAGAGTCCCAGATAACTGTGGCGATAGTGGCTGTCTAAAAAATGCCGCACTTGGTTAAAATATTTCGTTGTTGTAAGCCTTTATATCGATAAGACAGTAATAAACGGAGTTTACTTTGCATTTTCCGCACTTTAGGAAGCCAAACTAGATCCTGTATGGCGCGTTGATTATAAGCTTGTAACACTGCTTGATAAAATTCGATTGTTAGTTTGTTATCCTCGTAGTGCACTCTTGTATATAATTTGTATTCACGAATAAAGGAATTTTCTTTCGGCGCCACACCTTCCATTCTTCACCACTTTTCCCAGTATAACTGTTTGTAGTCTGTTTTAATGCCGCGGTTAAGTGACAAAAGGCGGGTTCGGCTACAAAATCGGCATTGAGACGCCACCAATATGATTTCCGAAGGAATAACGGAACATTCCATTTCACTTTTATTTGGACCATTGTATGGTCTGACATAGCTAGTTTCTCAGTTTTAACACTTTTTATAGCCCTCACCATCATTGGGCTAAGAACGATATAATCGAGCTTACTTTTGCAAGAATTGCTCATATATGTGTACAGAGGGACGTTTTGGAAGAAATGATCCCATGCGTCCGTTAACTTTAAACAGTCCTTCATTTGTTTAAATGCAGGTCTATAATTGTCTTTCGCCGTAGTGGTCGTAGAATCGTATACCGCGTTCATGTCGCCTGACACTATTAGGTTTGGATTGTGGTGACAGTAGATGTTCACTGTCAAGTTCTGAAAGGAAGCTTCACGTTGTAATTTAACTTTACCCCACTTTCCACATAAGCTGTAAAAATTGTCAGGCCTGCAAACTGTATAGCATACGATCTGCCATCAATCGCTTTGTAAACATCGGAGACTTCAATATCTGCTCTTACCAAGAATCCGACCCCGGTATTTTCTGTAACGTTAGTTTTTTTAAATAATAATAATCCCTAATATGGAGATCGATAGGTGAAATCTCTTGTAAAACCATAATGTGAATGTTTGGCGGACTTCGAAGTTTGAGCAAGGATGCTGCATTTCCCGTCACTATGTCCCCGACAGAGATTTAAAGTAGCAATGTTAAGATTATAGACAGTATTTGAGGTCTTAGACTCCGGCAATAGGGCGGTACACATCAAAGGTATGAGTAATGCAAGCATGGCGATCATAATTCTGCTTCTCTTGCCCGTCCCTCCCCCAACACTGGTGGGGAGTAAAAGTCCCCCTTGGATGAACACTGAAAAGGCCGCCATTTAAACGTAGGTTAGAAAACATTTGTCGTCGTGTATTTGCACCATGTTTCAAATGAGTCACTCTATATACGAACATAGAAGTCAAAAACCATCGCATGAAAGCAGCACTACCATTCCTTCCCACGCCGGTGGGGGCGAGCGCGGGGGGAAATTATTTTACGTGTAAGCTAGTTGCCTAAAGTTTTTGTTAGGTATCCTTTGTAACAGTTGGCTGATTTTTTGGTATTGCCCTTTTACTAGCAGAAGAGAAAAATTCACTCACCTCGGATCCTCGTTTTCGAGCTTGAGAACGCGTGTTATGGTATGGACCTACCACAGTGTCCTCTTCTTCCTCTCTCCTCTCTTCCGGGTCTTGTATTTGTCCTGGACCTTCAAGTGTAGATGTTGCTAGCGGCTGTACTTGGGCCAACTGCTCGCCACTGCTATTAGGATTATGATCCCGCAAATGATCTTCAGCTTCTTCGTTCCCCTCTTTCAAGGGCACACTCTCTTTAGATATAACACACTCGGGAATAGTACCGTCACTTCCTTTATGCTCCACTGACCGCCCCTCTACCTCCGCTGTATCAACGTTATGAATATCAGCGTTCGTCGTAATAATTGTTCGGTGTATACTTCCACTATCATCGACAGACGCTGTCTGTTCGTTCAGTTCACTCACCTCGGGCGAAATCAGACACTCGGCAGGTTTCTGTGAGTCATCTACCCTCGTTTCCGTACTCAAGTTGGATCGTCGTCGAAGCACCTGTTCTGACAGGGTAGGAAACTCAGAAAAAATTACATCAAAAGATGTCACGTTGAGTTGGTGCGTTGACTGTGTTAACGAATGCCGGGACTCGAGAAGGGGATATGTAATCGTTTGGGAAAATTTGCAAATTGTAGGGACCTATTTTGTAGTAGCGTGGGATTGAAGTTTTCACGTTTTCAAAATATATGATCCTTCTGCCGTTGTATACCCTATAACGATAGGAGCGATAGTAACACTGTTGGATCCTCCTTACCCTGCCAAAAGCCTCTAATTGTTCCTGTAAATACGTATGTGGAATCTCCGAAGGTATAACACAAAAGAAATAACTTCGGGACCTACTTCGGTCACTGGGAAACTATGTCTGGTATTATCAACTATAAATTTTAATTCTCCATTACATCTTGCTATTAACTCTTTCACCAATTCTTGATGTTTAACCTTGAGAGAAACAGCTTTTTTATAATAACAAAGTTCCAAGCTCTCCACGTCGTCATCTTCCACGCCAATTTGATTGTAAATTTCCTCGTGTACGTCGCCTAAGTTAGGTCTTTGGTTTATAGTACTAAAGTCTATTTTCAAACTTAGCTGACGTTGAGGATTAGAAAAACTCATATCACCTCAGAATTATCACAAAATTTCACTATCAAAAGGCACAAACCAAAACCGCAATCCGTTCAGAGCACGACCACTACACACAATTCGCGAATTCGGAGCATGACCTCCTACCACGTCACCTAACTACGAACTGAGCGTGTTACCGACGTGGCTAAATCGTCAGACAGAAAAGGCACTAGATACAAACGATATTTAGTGAACAACATTTGAATTAAACTACTACACACTAGATTTAAACATCGTATGGGATCAAATATATGTTGCCGAAACCCCGAAACAAACTAAGTTACTTGCACGACTTATCTCATGGTTTAATCACTTCCTATTTGTCAGTTGAGAACCAGAATTCCCATTCATTGAGAATATTCTATTTCTATAAAAGCAAGCAAGATGGCGACAGCCAAACACTTGAGCAGCATTACTGCTTTCTTGTTGTAACAATATATTAAATGCTGCGCTTGCTTTCATAGAAATGGAATATATTCTTAATAAATGGGGATTGTGATCCCTAATTTACCAATGGAAAAGTGACTAAATCATGGCATAAGTCGTCAGAGTAACTTTGTTTGTGTTTGGGGTTCAGCAATATTTTTTAACCTCTATATTGTTTCAATCAAGTGCTTTTTCCACATGACGATTTAGCAAAGTCGCTAAGACGCTCGACAACTAACTGAACAACCCATGTTCAAATTTAGCTGCAGCCGTATTTTTTTTCTCCAAGTATCGAAATCAACACCTTGTGTCGTACTGATTTAATACACAAAAGTGGTAGTCACGCTGGGATACCGCATTGTGTTGAATTAACACCGCTATTTTTTTACTGTGCAGTGTTTTTAATTTTCTCTGTATCAGAAAGCTTTCATAATAATCGGTATCAATACAAATTCTTTCCTCAACCGGAAAGCATGATATAATGTAAGATCGTCAGGGCAAAGCAGGGAAGCTTACCTGGTTCTCTTTAAGTCCAAGAAGCCAGTCCTGCGATCACGGTTCCAAATCATACTATAAAACTGTCTGCATGAATGAAGTCTTTACTATATTTTTTTTTTTCATAAAAAATAAAGTAAAAAATTACACACTGATATATTTGTATTAAGGAATTTAGCAACGTGAATTTACCAATGTAATGCGTAAACGTAATGTGGTTTGTTTAGACCATAGCGTACATAAACATCCATATCAGTTTTTTTTTGGAAAACGAGCGTGCATTTGCTGCAAACAAGAACTCGTCTTAAATTATTTTCTTTATGGAGCGATTAAGTACTTTCGGGCATATCTTATTCCTGTTTGAACATAGCAGGAAGACGTTCAAGATTTCTAAACAACTTTTACCCCAAATATTTAAATCATGGTTTCAGCAGTAAGATTTGTTTCGGACATTTCAAGGATATTTCTTGAACAATTTTCATTAAGAAATTAGTATTACTTGTGACATTTATGTTCAAAGCTTGTTTGAATTTGGCAGTTTCTTTGAATGAACATTCAGTTCTTAGACAAGCTGTTAGCAGTGCTCGAATTGAGGGCGGGACACAATTTTTTTTTTTTTTTTTTAATTTTGGAGTTAACGTTCCCGTACCTTTTCATTATTAGAAGCTCTTTACTTTTACTTTCAATAGTCAGTCGCCGCTACTAGAAGCAAGCTTTCCCTTACCTTTTTACGCGCATTCCTGCAAGCGTCTCCTAACTTTTTCTAACCCATTTGTGCAAGCGTTCCCTTAGTTTTTCTGACGTACTTCGAGCTATCCCTTTTAAGCTAAATTCTCTTTTCTTCTGTTTCTCTAAATAACATGAATTTTGTAGCAAAATTGTAATTTGAACGCCTAAAATTTACATTCGTTATTCATATTTTCAACTGTTGCGTGCTTTTATTAATAGTGATTCAGTAACAGTTATAATATTTATAATAATGTTTACAATACTTCTAGCACACAGGGATAGAAGAGATAGATAAGACAGGAGCGGGAATTTTCGGCAATCGGAATGATTAAAAGGAATACACACACACACACACTTTCTGAATGAAAGGAGGTAAGAAAGAATATAAACAAATTAATGTATAATTGTATATGGTAATGCATATTTTATAAAATGTTATCTTAAAATTATCCACATTGGAAACGATGTCACAGTATGTATCCAGTTTGCATGCTCTGGTGAACAAAAGAATTTTTAATGTTCTTTTACTGGAATCCAGCTCCTTGTCTATTACGTCTTTCTGTTACATAACCTGCAATTATTTGAAGTTGATTGAGTTTCATAACATACAGGGCTTTCCTTTACATTGGGTGCTCAAAGACTTATTTCGTTGAGGATACCATATCATGCTGTTGATAAAGTAAAGGATAATGCACATAGCTAACCTCCCGTTTGACTTGTTCTTTCAATGGTACTACAATTCCCACTCTTCGAGCCTTTCCACGGGAGCTCCATTGTCCTCGCAATTTCTTTCCTAGAATCAGAGGAGAACAAAGATATGAAACATCTTCCGCACTTTCCTCACTTTTATATATACTATTCTGCACCCTGAAATCGGAAGAGGAAAATGCACATGATCATAATCACCAAAAAGTTCTCGCGATAGTATTATGTGAGATATCTGTGTGTTTGGGTCGCAAATAAAGATGTATGTTGATACTGTGGCTACAATACTACATGTACTTTACTTTTAAGAAAAGTTTAATCACATGTTCAAGTCTGTGGGGTTTATTATACAGAGTGGTTCGGAACTCGCTTCACCAGAAACTTTAGGTCCCATCCTTAGGAGATCACCAGTTTATTTCGGCCATTCGTAACATACTTTACTGATGATGTTCAATAATAGTTTTGATTCCTATTACCTTTATCCTCTTCTTCATTATTAGATCATTTGCATTTGCTAATTAGTGCCACCATAATTTCTATTGCTTTAATTGTGAACACCATTTGCCATTGGTAGAGATCAAAAGCTGAAACTTTCGACTTAGCAGGGAAAAAGTAAAACGTTCTGACTGTTCCAGGATTCGACGTCATATACATTGGGATAAAAAAAAGTAACTACCTGCCTTTAATACTCATCCCACGCGGTCGCCCCCAACGCGGAAGCAGCCAAATAGCACCAAATACTTTTCGTTTTTTTACATTAATTTCATACTTCCATGACTCGAATTCGAATTCATATTTTCCGTTTCAACATTTCCACACATGTTGGCAATAGGATGACCGTACCAGTAATGAACCAGGATGAATCGTTGGCGTTCATGTTTGTATGTATGTGTGTGTGTGTGTATTCAAGGCGCCTGTAAATTAATTTGATGTATTGAAATGATCGTTAATAGAATTTTAATAAAATATTATCACAATTATTTATAGTAAGCAGACATTAATCCTTTATCTATCTCCTGAATGTGGAAAGTAAGTGTTACGTCCTTTCTACTATGATAAATTAAAATTTAATTCAATCTAAATTTGAAATACACGAAATGTAAATAGTGAAACAGAGTAGTAGACGTACATGCAACCAAACCCCCGTGAGTACATTGATATAGGCACGTAACAATATGCTTTTAATCTGTATTTCCAATTTTCCAGTTTCATACCAAATACAGGAGGATCACAAGCTACATAGTGCAGGGTGCAGGAAAATTGAGGGGGGGGGGGAGAAGATACCGAAATATTTTACTTCCTTCTTTACACATAGATTTTCCTATGAGTGAGTGCTAGGTAGAAATCGCTACCTTGTAATTGAGAGATCTTGTGCAGGGGTTTGCTTAAATAATTTTACAAAGGGCTATGAACGATTATAACTATTCAACAAAGGGCTCCGAGTGCGAGTCAATGCGAGCTCTCTCCAGCACAATTCTCATCACTGGTTTTATTCTTGCTGTGGATACAAGTGGTTCGGAGTTAACATTAAACTGTAGATCCTATTCTTAGGAACTTATCTGTATCCGATTGAAGGCAATTGCAAACGACCATCGATTTACCTTGCCCGAGGACTTTCGGGTCAGGACCAGCTTTCGGACAGAATACCGATCATAATCAGATAAAACACACACAAATTATTTTTATGAGAGTCCAAGAGAATTTTACGGGGGCAGATCCCATAGCGTCTCCCTGACTTTTTCGTGTATGGAAACGTTGTTCGTAGTTTGGTTTTCAACAACTTTTTTAATATTTCAGCATAATTTCGTTTTCAAAGATAAGGAAATTTTGCTTTCGCTCCATACTAAAATTTCACACATGAAAACATCCATCAGTTTCGAAAGCAAAAAAATGTCATATGCTTGTTCCAGCCAATGGACTGTAGTATATTGTATATTTCAATGCATTGTCTAAAGAAGTGTTTCGAATTTCAAACATAGAAACTCATGTTGCCCTTTTGGTTAGCTGTTTTGACTTCATAAAAATGTCCACTTAAAGGTTGTTGTCTAAAGATAAATCCCAAAATATAATTATTAGACCCTATCATTATTGTCCATGAAACTTTCTGGAAACCTAATGATCCAATAAAAACTACTGACTCGTCGAAACCCGGTACAAATATGAGCGGGTGAACAAAAATTCTGAGTATGCACCCTGAGAATGAAACCCTGACTATGGGCCTGATTCACTGGACCACAGGGACCACACTGGACCTGTGCGTTTATTTTTCCTTTCGGTAGCTATATTTCACATCAGATCAGATTTTCCGCACTCCAATCCGGGACACCGAATCGGAAAGTCATATTGGGTATCCTGAAACAAAGTATTTTCAGGAACCCGAATTTACTGTAAGTTACTTTACTTTTAAGGTTAATGTATAGCCTAGATTTCCAACAAAAGATGGCAGCACTATCTCCGTATATGTATAACGTATTTTTGTCGTTGCACGAAATTTCAATATTGCTCCTATAAATTCAAGCCTAGCGAGTTAAAATTTTCAGGGAAGAACGTTCATAACAAGTGCTCTCTCCGCGCCGATTTTTAATTTTTCTTTCTTGTTCATTGCTGAAATCGCTTCATTTTTGTAATGGATATCCAAACCTATAAGAATGAAACTCTTTCGACAATGAACAAGAAAGAAAATAAAAAATCGGGTCGGATGGAACTCTCGAAATGGTTATGAACTTCCTTCCCTGAAACTTTTAACTCTCTAGGCTTTAATTTGTAGGAGCAGCGTTGAAATTTTGTGCAACGATACATTATACATATACAGAGATAGTGCTGCCATCTTTTGTTGGAGATCTTGGCTTTACATTAACCTTAAGAAGTAAAATATAATTTCCTTACGAACGATAATTAATGGTGATTTTAGCGCATAGCATGCTAGTTTTTAATAAAACTATTCCCTCCTTTCAATTATATATTACATGTTCTGGGAACGTTTGGTGAAATCCGGTATAAATCAGAGTTCCGGCCGAACCCAACCCTGAAAAGGCAGGATGAAGTATTAAATTCCGTGACTGTTCCGGAAAATCTGGAACGTTGATCACTTAAATTTTGCAAAATACGTACATAGATTTAATTCATTTATAATGTATAAAAAGCATTTAAGAAGCAAAATAATATGTAATAACTATCACATTCAAGTTACTTTTACGTTTAGCGAAAGGATAAAACAATCTAAGTTTGCTGGCCACCGCAACTAAAATGTAAACTGCTTAAAAACAGCATTACTTAACGAATTCCGCTACTTTTGTTTTTGTTTTTTAATCTCTTTACATTTTGGTTTTCATTTGCTATATATATATATATATTTTTTATTTAGAAATTAACAGACAGAAAATTTGCGAAATGTTTTCTCCGATGGTCACTGCATTTTGTTATAGGCATATTGAAGTTCTACTCTATAAATTTCCACATGAATTGGATAAGACATGCTGAGTATCAATGAAACTGTGTTTCCTGTTATCTAGTTTACAGAAGCTGTTTTCCTTTTTGGAAACAAAGAATGATCAGGTCGATTTACATATTGATTGTAGCTTATGTTCTTAGGATTGTTTCGTGTTATTTTAGCTACAAAAATTTGGTACAATTCCCATACTGGTTTAATTAATTTACATT
>JAGDQP010068064.1:0-11070 GCA_022664845.1 Lepisma saccharinum
CTATTCAAGGCTTCAAAACTGATCCATTCCTTGTGGGACTTTTCTGTGGTAAAGAAAAACCAAGGCCAGTGAATACATTCCTGGAAGACTTTGTCACTGAAATGCAACAATTACTCCTCTCTGGGTTTACATTTAAAGGTAAGACATACAGTGTTACTATACACAATTTTGTGTGTGACATGCCTGCCAGGGCAAACATTAAATGTGTAAAATCTCATGGAGGATATTCGTCTTGTGACAAATGTGTGTGTTATGGTACGTACGTTGATCGTCGTGTTGTGTTGGATGAGGTAGACTGCCCCCTTAGAGATGACAACATGTTAAAAAATCAATTAGATGAAGATCATAGTATCGGAGTGTCCCCATTACTCACTTTGGGTGTGGGTTTAGTTTCCCAGTTCCCTATTGATCCAATGCACTCTGTGGACTTGGGTGTTATGAGGATGTTGTTGCACACATGGGTCTGTGGGACTGTTTCCTCTAAACAGGATCGTCATGTAAAAAGTGCTGCCAAATTCAGTACGGGCACTAGTAAATTGGTGTCTCAAAAATTGAAATCTTGCGGTGTGCATTTTCCAAGAGAGTTTAATAGAAAATCTAGGGGTTTCAAGGATCTTGAACGTTGGAAAGCTGCAGAACACAGAACTTTCTTGCTGTACCTTGGCCCGCTAGTTCTGAAGAAACACTTGGAGCCTCAGGTATACCAGCATTTTCTCTTGCTGCATGTAGCCATCACTATATTAAGAAATGATGACCTTCTGAAAAAGTACTCCCAATATGCAGAATTATTAAAATTGTTTGTCGATAAATGCAAGTGCAACAAACTAGTGGAAGTGGTAGAACTATATCATCTTTAGACAGATTGTAGGAAAGCACAAATGTTGAAAATGTTTGGACATTATGCATAAAGAAGCTACTTTTAAAACTGGTTAGTGTACAAGGGTGCAAAGTGTTAGTGTATATCTTTTCAGTGTGATTTTAATTTTCCGGTTAATGTACAAAGGTGAAATAAGTATACGAGAAATATGAAAGAACTATTTAATGCAGTGCGTTAAATTTTCCTAACAGTTCTCAACTAAAACCTAATTTTCACTGCAAATCATAAAGTCCAGGAGCCAACATCATGACGTCAAATTGTCTGAAATGTGCAAGGCTGGAAGAAGAAATTGCCACAAAAGATCTCATCATCGAACTACTTAAAGCAGATATTGCAAAAAAATGAACCAGTCACATCACCAAATAAAACATATAACAAATGGACAGACATGGTTAAGCGGTCGACATGGGGTAGGAAGAAACAAAATTCCCTTGTACAAAGTTGCAACCCTACAGGCATTCCAACATCAGCTAACAGATTCGATGTATTAGATAACAAGGAGGAGGAACTGAGTTTTCAAGAAGCAGTGTCAAACGAAGAGACAATACAGAAGGAAGTGACCATTAGGTGTAACGAGTCAACAAAACAAGTCCCATTAGGAATAAGACTAAGTGAGAATCATGTAACTGGGTGCAAATGTAAAATGATAGTATTAGGTGACAGCCATAGTAGAGGATTAGCTGCCAAAATAAAAGAGGCACAAGATAATTATAATGTACAAAGTTTCACAAAGCTAGGGGGCACCGATGAGTGAGGTACTGAAATGTGTAGACACGTTATGTAACGATTTAAATAAACAAGATGTGGTGGTAATTATAGGCGGATCAATTGACATTGTTGAGAATGAAACTGGTAAAGCTATATTTGCATTAAAAAACATTTATTGAATCTTTCTCACACAAATGTAGTTGTATCGACTATTCCACACAGGCATGACTTAATATCAGGGTCGATTGTAAATAAAGAAGTAGGAAGGGCAAATACCAAGATAATAGCAACATGCCAACGTTTTGATAACCTACATAGCAGAATACATCCCTGCGACGTCCCATTTAGATCCCATTAATGTCAGATTTCTCAAGCTCCCATAGTGATGTACTAAGGACGTCCGTGGGATAACTCTGTGGGCAATACAAACAGTTCATCCCGTATGGAGGTCCCCTGGATGTCCCCCGGAAAGCCGTGCGGGATTACCTACCTGGAATTTCTATAAATTAAACTATTATTATTATTTAATTAATTATAACTATACGAAGGATATGCCTTCGTATAGTTATACGAAGGATTTATTATAACTATACGTCCCATGAATGTAAACGAGACTTGGACGTCCCGATCTCCTGCCAGGAGATCCGTCAGATATCTCTGGGACATCATTTTGCTATGTGGGAATGTAAATGTACTTGATATGGCAACAATTGAAAGACGGTTTTTCACAAGACACGGTCAACATTTAAACGGAAAAGGTAAGAAAAGTGTAGCTGAAGCTTTATGTTCACGTGTAAAAACTAAAGTAAAGAAGCCATCCCGTTACATCCTCCTGAATTACAATCATGCAGTGACCTGCCAGTAGGCAAAGAAATCATATAAGAAAAGACTGATGGAAAAGACACAAAGTAACCCAAATGGCACTAGCAGCTATAAGGTGTCCTTTCAAAAGTAACCAAATTTCATCCATAATGAAAGAGTAAGCACGAATGAGATGAGAGTACAAGGGAAAGAAAAGGTGACAAATAAAGGTACAAAGGAACTACTTAAATCAAACAGAGAAATGAAGCCATCTACAATGTATAGAGAACTCTTTTACAGTATTTCACCAAAATGTGCAAGGTTTATCTATAGAAAAACAACTATCACTTGAGGTCCTATTACAAAATGATTTACATAATGTAAAAGTCTTATGTTTGACAGAACATTGGGCAAGTGAAGAAAATATGAATTTTATAACTATATCTAACTTTGAGTGTAAAACATACTATTGCAGATCAGAAAAGGAGGGTCTTGCATATTTATTAGATCAGGTATCAACACAAGAGAAGTACTAAAGTTTGCCCATTTAAATGAAGAAAAACATTTTGAAAGTTGTATTTTAGAAATTCCAGATGTAAACTTAGTTATAATATGTATCTATCGAACCCCGGATAGCATCATAAATATATTTCTAAGAAAATTAGATCACATTTTACAACACTATAATAGTACTAAATACACACCTGTTGTAGTGGGGGACCTAAATATTAATTTTAAAACACAAACAGTAGACTCAGAGTCAAATATTTTATTCAAAACATATAATCTAAAACCAACCATATTTATGCCTACTAGAATCACTAAAAACTCCAGCTCAACAATCGATCAAATATTAATTAACACTGATCTCTTGTCTTGTCAATCTATAGTTATAAATACAAGGGTTTTCTGATCACGGAGTCCAACTAGTTACTCTGGGTAATATAAAACGTTCTCCAAAAGGTGTAGAGCAAACATTTTTTTTAAATTGTGCGGGACTTGAGTAATGAAAATGTTATTTCAACTACCTTTAAAAAAAGAGACTTGGGATGATATCTACATAAATTAAAATGTAAACAATACATATGATGCTTTGTTAGATACTATTTGCTATAATTTCGAAAGGGCTTTTCAGACAAAGAAAATTGAAATTTTAAAAAGGAGAAGGCCAGCATGGATTACATCAGAAATTAAGAAAGCACAAACTCAATGTATACTTCTGAATAAAATAAAGTAAAGACAGGGATCACAGCAAGCTGAGTTAAAATATAAAGAGCACAGAAAACTATATAAGAAATTACTGAAAAATTCTAGACAAAGTTATTACAATCAGAAAATTCAAAAATCAAAAAATGAAACCAAAGAGATGTGGACTATTGTCAAAAATGAATTGAATCTTACGAAGAGCACATTTAAAACGATAACCTTAAATCATGAAGGTCATCAGATAGTAAAGTAAATTGACATTGCAAAAACATTTAATGATTATTTTTAAATGTAATCTCTAACCATATTAAGTCTCCTAACTTACTAACACATGAAATTGATAAAATTAAGATAAGTCAATGCGATAAAACAATTTTTCTTCAGCCTGTAATGAAGACAGAATTGCAAAATATTGTACGAGAATTAAAACCTTCTAATTCCTCAAGTATAGATAACATATCAAATAATTTTTTTCAAAAAAAGTTGGGAAAATATTATAGATCCATTGTGTTACCTTGCCAACAGATCTCTCGAAAGTGGTAATTTTCCAAAGAAGTTAAAAATTGTTAAACTTAAACCAATACACAAGAATGGATCACGTGAAAACGTTAAAAATTACAGACCTATATCACTGTTACCTGTAGTCAGTAAAAACTTACAAAAAATAAGGTATAAAAGGGTTGTTAACTTCTTTGATACTTATAACATTATTTCCAATACTCAACATGGTTTTCTAAAAGGGAAATCTACAGAAACAGCAACATGCCAATTTACTGGAAAAATCTTAGAGCTTTTGGATAACAAATTTCTTTGTCTAGGCTTATTCCTTGACTTAACGAAGGCTTTTGACGTAGTACAACACAATATCTTGCTTAAGAAAATGCATAATTATGGAATAAGGGGAATAGCATACAATTGATTCAAATCGTATCTAACTGGGAGAAAACAAGGAGCTGAAATATCTTATATAAATAATAACACTATAGAAACATGCTTATCAGATGAAAAAGAAATTAAATATGGAGTTCCTGAAGGGTCTGTACTGGATCCCTTATTATTTCTTATATATATTAATGATCTTCCTTTAAATATAAACGCAACCAATACAACATTATTTGCAGATGATAAGTCTGTATTAATATGTGGTAAAGATGAAGACTAGCTTTATAGTAATAGTAAAAAGGCATTAGAAGATCTATCACTATGGTTTAAAAGAAATGACTTAATATTAAATGCTGATAAAACGCATGCGTTGTTACTTAAGATCAACAGAAATATTACACCACAACTTACACTGTCGTTTCATAACAAAAATATAAGTTTTGTGAATAGTAACGTATTTTTGGGACTAACACTGGACAAGCACTTGAACTGGGAAGAACATATAAAATGTTTGGTACTTAAATTAAGCAAACTATGTTATGCCATAAGATCTATAAGGCAGAAAGTAAATGAAGAAACAGCTAAATCACTCTATTATGCTTCATTCCATTCACTGCTACGATATGGAGTAATCTTTTGGGGAAACTCTCACAAGAAAATAGACATTTTTAAATTACAGAAAAGAGTTGTTCGTATAATAGCATGTAAAAAAAAAAAAAACACACCATGTAAGCAAAATTTAAAATCGTTAAAAATCCTTCCGCTACCTTGTATTTACCTGTACGAACTTCTTACATATATTTAAAAGCATAATGTTAACTATATCATGAAGAGAGATGTACATAACTACTATACGAGACAAAACAATGATTTCCATATAAATAATCATAATACTACATTATACCAAAAAGGTGTAGATTATGCTGGAAAGCATTTATATAATATGCTTCCCATCAAAATAAAACAAGAAAATAATACTCAAAGGTTCCAAAAAATGTTAAAAGCTCTTTTTCTTCCAAATGTGTTCTACAAAATAGACGACTATATAAATTTGTGTAATAGTCGTTAATTTATAATTTTAGTTTGTAATGTTTTTCTTTTATATATTGTTATTAATATCTATCTGTAATTTGACCTGTCCAACATAATTTTTATGATAAAAGGATGAAAATAAATACAATATAATACAATACAGTCTGTGTGTGGGTTACCATATTTAGTTTATAACATACATTCCTTAATACATATACCACAAGATGCAGAACACTATGGTACTCTGGATACTTACTCTGCATATACAGGGGTTGGACAAAAAAATCTAAAACGTTTGAAAAAGTGTGAAAATCATACCTAGTATGGTGTGAGGCCTCCTTTTGCTTCCAAAACAGCTTGGATCCGACGTGGAATGGACGTATACAGCTCCTGAATCGTGGTATGTGGAATGTTGTACCATTCTTCCTCCAAAACATGCTCCAGTTCCTTAAGGGATGATGGTGGAGGGTAATGAGACCGAACACGCCTTTCTAACACAGACCACAATGGCTCAATGATGTTCAGATCTGGTGATTGTGGGACCCAGGGGAGGTGTGATAGCTCCTGGTCATGCTCCTCAAACCATGATTGCACCGTTTTTGCAGCGTGACAGGGTGCCAAATCATCTTGGTAGATGCCATCATAATTCGGGAACAATGTGTGGGCCATGTTTAGAACCTGGTCCCCCAAAATGGCCTCATACGCCTTAGCATTCATCATTCCATGCAGGGCTATGATGGGACTTCAGAAAACCACGATATCACTGCCCATACTGTAACAGAACCACCCCTATGCTTTACAGTTGGGCGCAGACAGTCTGGATCATAGGCCTGCGACGGTGTTCTCCATACGTAAACACGACCGGTTGTTGGAAACAAGGTGTAGGTCGATTCATCGGAATACATTACGTGTTTCCACTGATCAAGCGTCCACTCCTTGTGGTCCTTGCACCACTGGATACGCCGCTTCGCATTTACTGCTGTGACCAGAGGTTTGGCGATCGCGGCCCTGCCATGAATTTTCATTTTATGAAGTTCCCGTCGCACAATTTTTGATGAAACCGGGTTCTGTAGGCCGGAATTGAGTTCAGACGTAATTTTCATTGCAGTGGTCTGCTTTTTAGCTGCTACAATCCGTTTTAATGCCCTCCTGTCCCTATCGGACAGGATTGTCTTTCGACCACTGTTGTGCTTTGCAGACGTTGTTTTTGCCCATGCATTGTGTATGCCCTCGTGACATTGGACACAGTGCCTGTCGATACCCCCACAATGGTCGCCACTGTTGTCACTGAAGCTCCAATCAGACGGGCACCAACGATCATGCCTCTTTGGAATTCTGTCAGGTCGGCCATTTTACCGCACCACTTGCACACCACGACACTCACAAGTGAACTGGGTACTGCTGATGGAAGCGGATGGTCCACATAACACATTGAAAACAAAACACGATCGGCAACCGCAACACGTGGTGTACAGTGGCGGGCCACACTTACGTGTCCTGTATGACGTGTTTTTAGATTTTTTGTCCAACCCCTGTAAATTAAGAGAACTTTCTTGGCCAGCTGAAACAGCAAATAAAACCTCCATATCTGCCTCTGACACAAATTTTCAATAGAATATCAGAAAGAAACAAACTTCTAATGTCCAATTTAGGCACACATCAACTGGAAACATCTATGATGAGACATAGTGATGGTCCTACACCTCCTGGCTTTGTTGGAGAGCAATTCAAGAAAGTGCATTTTCAAGATTATATCCTCATTGCAGGTCACGAGGCAGACTGCTTTCTTATGACAAAAAACGGGACAAATTGCTGTTCTTTATAATGTGATAAAACCGATACATTCACGTGAATTGAAGCTTGTTGTTACCAAATTTCAGAAGTATGAAAGCCTCTATGTTAAACCTTGTGATTCAAGGAAATCTGGTATTTCTGTAGTTTCGCAGATATCAAACAAATTACTCGTTTTAAACTCAGATGAAGTTTTTGGAAAATGCATAGTTTTGCCACTTAGAGATAAATTCGTTGCTTTTCCATTGCTACACTGTTTCTAAATGTCACATTGTAAAAAATTAATAATTGTATTCCTGTTCCACTTTTCTTTTATTTCTGACATTCACTTTGGATCAAGATTGGAGATAATTAGCAGCTTTTGTAAGGCTATGCTGTGGTTTCGTCGTTGTATAAGAACTGTAGAAAACCAGGTTTTCCTGTTCCACTTTTACAGTATTTTTTTTGTTTGTAAATTTAGGTGACGGAAAACATTTTTGTGTACTTCAAAACTAAAAAAGAACAGTTTTTATAAAGACGGAACCATAAAAAGCATAGCAGGGCATTCAAAGCTTCAAGCTATTTCAAATCTAGAGCTTGGAGACTGTTTTAAATAATATTTTATATATATATATATATATCTTTGAGCAGTGCCACAATTTGTAAAAATATACTAGCGTCCATAAAGGTCCACACACATTAATTAATACATAGCTTCAAAAATGAAGTTCACAGTCGCTTGGATCAAGATTGAATAAAATATGTAGCTTTTTCTATGCTCTGTTATAGTTTCGTTGTTGACAGAAAAAGGAAGACAAATAGGTTCTGCTGTTCCATTTTTACACTTGTCTTTCGTTGATAGCCATGGCACACACTTTCTCACAGGATGAATAAAGGAAATGTTCCTTACAACACATAGAGCAGCATCAGTAAAGCAGGGCATACGTATGTACTCTTTCTTAAATAATCGCTTTTTGCGTACTTGTAATTTTCTTTTTGGGATTCTCGATTTTAAAAATGAAATTCAATTTACGTTTCTGTACCATGAAAGAAACAAAATAATACCAATTGTCTAAATGTACTTACCAATTATCTCAGTTATTTATAACAGACACAGTTATGACAAAATAGTTCTGTCATCAACAAATACTCATCAAGTAATGATGCTCAAACACTCAAACTGAAACATTTGTTTCTCTTATTTCCCTTGGCTTCCCCCTCCTTTCTTCTATGAGTTTAAAGAGCAAACTGATTTTTTTAAAAGGCCCACCTGTTAACGTTACAGGTCCTTTAAAATATCCCCCCTACTCTGGCATGCATCATGAATTTCATTTCAACTAGCTGTTCTCACCAAAATTACGTAGCCACCCTCCTAAATCAACCAAGCGATTCTCAATCCCAGATGCTCAACAGACGCGAATCTTGTGTAGTCTAGTAAAATCGATCAAATTATCAGCAGTTCATCGACGCAACCACAAGTTTTTACCATTTAATTCAACTCTATTGGCTTCCATTCATCACACCAAGTACTCTTTTCTCCGTGGTCTAGTGGGAAACGTTGCTACACTCGTGTAAAATAATGTACTTTTCGCATCGCGAGAAATTCTTCCAGTTCCCAAAACCTAAAGCAACAATAATTTAATTCACTCTGCGCCTTATGTCAATAAGAAAAATTGCGTTCATAGCCACAGTAGCACCAAGTTCTCCATGACTTGAAACGAGCTTAGGTAGTACCTTGGTTTAGTTCATCGCCACCTGTAATGGTATGAGTTTGGATTTGGTGTTTTTTTCTACTGTTTTTAGTATATAGTTTTTTGACCAAATCTGGTGTTATTTTGATTTATGATTTAGTGTTGTGAATTTGAAATGGTGTATTTTTGAATGCTTTGTCCTGATTGGACTGCTTGTAAGCCAATCAGATTTATCCATGGGTTCGAGACAGGACGGCTGAAGCCCAAGCTTCAGTTCGTCGCTCTCGTAGGTGTGTGATGCACATGTTATGTAACTTAAAATTTCGAACGTTTTGGGATCGACGAGTGAGCTGCGTGTGTGAGCTGTACATGGTTTATTTTGAGGAATTCCATTCTGGAAGTGAAGGAAGTCGGAAAGCTGATATTGCCTATATTTGTGGATTCACTGGATAGTTTTCCCGCTCCTCCATTTTCCTAGTCGTCTGTTTGAGAAAGAGGGAATCTCAGTCAGGAAACTCACACGGCAGGCCACAAGTCGAGTCCCAGGTATTTGTATGTGCATATGTTAGAATATAGTATTGATAGTATATGTATTGGGTATGTTCTATTTGTGTACATTCGTTTTCTTTCCGTGAGCGTTGTAAATGTAATTTGTGAAACCGAGGAAAGTGAAATAAGTTATGGGAGCACGTGCGGCTGCCCGTTGATTAGATATCGTGGAGGGAGTCAGTTGGACTACCCATTCGATGAAGTATATACATTTATTTTTGGGAGCAAGAAGCTACACGCTGTAAGCTTACCTTTGTCTTGCGATGCAAGTCATATTTGTTTTGCACTTGTATATTCTGTATTTCTCACAAGCACTTTTTGTTCAATAATAAATCTATTGAAAATAATTTCATTTCCTCGACTGCCTCTTTCAAGCAACAGAAATCAAGGTCACCGATCAATGCACTTGTGTGTGCGAAACTGAAGTGTATCACTGAGTTCTCTAGCACTTCTCCCACTCCACCAATAGGTCGCGTATTAAGCAATTGTAGAAGAGATGTTATTTTGGTGAGATCTTGGGATCTGGTTTCTCTTTTTGCTAATCCGTCTTCCGTGGCCGAGTTGGTGGAGTCTGGAAACTCGGGCTTCAAGAGGAAGCCCAAGCAACATTACACACCGTAACATTAGTTCCCCACAACATGAGAATGGATTAGGCATTTTTTTAAAAAAGGTTCATCGCCACAGTAACACCAAGTTTCCCATGACATGTGACAGGTATAGGTAGTTTCCTAACAATGACTTGGTTCATCGTTGAAGTAACACCAATTCCCCACGACATGAAACGAACTTAGCTAGTTTTTTAACAATGTTTTGGTTCATAGCTACAGTAATACCTAGTTTCCCCTGACTTGAAACGAACTTATTTAGTATTTTGGTTTAGTTCAAAGCCACAGTAGCACCAAGTTTCCCCCTTACATGAAATGGACTTAGGTATTTCTTTTAACAAGGGTCCAGTAGCAAGTCTCTCATTACATAGGAAGGGCATAGGCAGTACTTTGGTTTAGTTCATAGCCACAGTAACACCGTCACGACACGGACAGCGTTTCGCCAACGACAATAAATTTTCCTTGTTAGACATTATTATTGTAACTTGTGGATCAATCTGAGGGATAAGATGTTCCCGTGCAAATTCACTTGGGTTCGTTTCTTTGTAGCCGTTAATCTAGCATACAGGAAGGCTATCAAAATGCCAAGAGTTTATCTTGACTGGTGTCAGTTCGATTCCAGCCTGCAGTCCAGAACCTTCTCAATAATACAAACATTACAATAAAATATTTTAATTCAAATAATTTTTAACTCTATCATTCATTTGGCTCGCTACGGTCACAGTTGATTCACAAACTAATTTCGTTCAATTCGATATGGTGGGTTTGCACCCTAATTTTTGGTTACGGTCTGGTACACCTGTCAATCCCCGTTGTACGTTTGTGCTACCATACTACTAAAGTCTGTCAGGAATTAGTTTGAATATATTTACCTGGTGTGACTTAGGAAAAGCCCTGAAAAGACCTCAGTCATGGTGGCCGATCACTGAAATCGAACCCAGGACCTCTG
>JAGDQP010068065.1:0-11070 GCA_022664845.1 Lepisma saccharinum
TCATTTGACCTTGAATATTGGAATATGCGTTACTTCGATCTTTTTTTAATTATTTTTATCTTATACTATAGAATATATGAGAAAATTATTCTGGGATGACCATCTTAACAGGAGGTAGAAAATATATACGAAGCTGTGAGATCGTGGATGCTCCAGGATCCTTATGCAAGGATATATTCAAGGTAAAAAATAAGAAAGAATGAAATATTGGTGGACCTATATATCTAGGATGGAGGCGGTTCTATACTGGACCAAGGGATGTCGGGATCACAGTGTCATAATAAATTGGTATCGCACATATCACGTTTTGTATGAATTGTATATCGTCAAATAAGGACGGGCATGGGAAAGGAAAATGTTTAAAACATGCTGATCATATAAATCTTCAATGAACACTTAGCATAACGTGGATTTCGCTGGACATACAATCAGACAACTGTGCATCCTTTTGTTAGATACCTGCAGCTCAGCAGCATTTAGCTATATCAGATTTGTTGTTATTTCAGAGAGCCGGAAGCATGTCAGTTTTGTTTCATTGCTTTCAGTTACAGTAAACAAATATCTTGAGACACAGTGCCCCACACTACCTGAAAGAAAATATTTTCGGGTGACGATGTGCGAAAAGTCATGGGATAGCGGAAGGGGAATAGTTGACGGAGCGGTGACATCGCTGCAAACCGGTCGAACGGCGCGAAGAAGTTGTAGTGTCGTCAGTTGGACTTCTGGAAGTGAAGTGAAACGTCGAGTACCGTGGTAATGGAAACCCGATGGGAATTGTAGGTTAAATTATTTACTTCACAGTTTAATGTTTTGCCACCATCAAAGTTTACTGAACAATTATTTTATTACAGATAAAAAAAACTTTACAGCTTAATTTCTCAATTTGTGTATACAAGGAGTTAGTTAGTTTTTTTTTCTGAGCGCCACATATAGCAGTCAAAAAATCTAGATCGTCGTTATTCTTACTAAAGCCTTCCTTCCCACCCGCACCCTAATTTTGCAAAAACTAACTATTCTCTACAAAATGTGATACACATTTGCTTTGCGGTGACAACACTATGACGCTGACTTCACTTGATTCAGTATAGAAACGACCCCGCCATAGGTATATAGATCCACCAACGTTGATTTCATTCTTTATTTTCCATCTTACTTGAAGGTATCATTGTATAGGGACAACTCTCTATGTGCTACATGTTGCTACGCATATTATTTTCTATCTCCTTATTCCATGGCAATCCCTGATTATTTTTTCAAATGTTCAGAAGATGAAGATGGTGTACATTTTTTTATAAACCGATACAACACAGTATCCACTATTCAAGGTTAAAAAGGCGACATCAGGTAACCTTAACTTCATTTATTGTCCCAATATGAGAGAGTTACATACCATTGGAAAGTTTGTTCCGTTCCCTGTATAACAAACTTCGTTTAAGCTTCCTAGACCAATTACAGACAGAGTTATTGCAATTTAAAGATACCTTACAGCACTAAAAATTGACGATTAATTACTTTTATTTTGACCTTCATTAATTCAAAATAGAATAGTTAGAGAATTTAAAATTGGCATGGTGACATACTTTCTTGGGTAGTATAAACTCACCAAATTTCGTGAAAATCGGAAATGGTAGATTTTGTGGGCTGTGACGATCTGAAATGGAAATAGGGAATTACCTACTGACCAAAGTGGGCACGAGTATTACTCATCTCAGTTTATAAATTTGTAACTCCTTTCCAATATCAAACTGAAATTTCCACCGTAGTATCTCCTTATATAAGTGTATAACATGTAAATTCTTTTTATCTAGTTTCCCACCAGATATACAGGGGCCTTCGATGTTTATACAAAACGCGCACGGGCATTATTCACCCCCACTTTGTAAATCACTAACTGCCTTCAAATTCAAATCTCAAAGTTGAAATTTCTACCATAGTTTCTCGTCATTTAAATATAGAATGTGTGAAAATTATTTTTATATTTTATTCTACGAGAAGTCTCTAAATATTCATAAAATACGAATTTTTTAAACTTCCTAAAAAATTAAAGAAGCATATGTAAGGGGGGCAGAGATAGTGGGCATGCTAGTGTTAAGAACGTGCTTAGTTTGACTTTTTTCTCAATTAAATTGTTTTTTTAAAGCAAGTGGTGTCACATATTCCTCAAAAGCCTCTTTAAATGTCATCACTTTGCGCTGAGCTCCATTGCTTTAGTGTAAAAGAATGTCCACTGTGTGCTGTGCATGAGAAATGTTAGGATAGTTTTCCAGATATTTCCGACCTACGGCATAAAATGAGGTGCGCTGATTCATCCTATGCTAGGCTGCCTGTTTGCCCAGGAGTACCAAGGACACTGATACTAAATTTCATACGAAGTTTGCGGCGCATCGCAGAGTGCTGTAGAAATATTTCCAGCGTTCTGGCCAGGATGTGAACCTGCGACGATTTATTCATAGACAGACGCGCTATCGCCTGAGCTACTCCATTCTATAATATAATTGAACTTATTGAGAGCACCTAAATAAAATGAAGAAAAAACACGTAGTTGAATATGGATTCAAAGCGAAGAAAAGTTTATTATCACTGAAAGAGAACTATTTGTTTGGCATAAAATAGAAAGGAAATACTCATCTTTGGAGGATCGGTTCTGTACGAACCGACAGCGTCAGTCGAAAAAAAAAAGATAATTTTTTGCAGAAACCTTTTACGTTAAGAGTACAAGAGCATTCATCTCGAATTAGACACATTTGCATAGGACTCATTATTTTTTTCTATTTCTTGACATGCTATCCACACGGTTATCTATCTTGACATGCTAGTTTGAATCCATGACTATGTACATAGAAAGGGAGCTGTTGCGGTTTTTTAACCGCAATGGGTAGGTACGCGAGTTTGTACTGAAGTGAAGATAAAATGAGAGGAAGACTTACCACGATTGGGTTTGGGCTAAATGTGAGCTCATGCGATGCTGTTGGGACATTGAATCAAATATTAGACTAGTCACCCTGAACTGATGTGTTCTGGCACGTTTTCCTTCTTTCCCTTTTGACGTGTTTACGGAATGTCTTTAGAAATGGAGGCCAACTTCTCTCCTTTATGCTTATGTATAGTCATACCTATAGTTATATAGTCGATAGGATGGAAATTTCTGTATTAGCAGCTCATACAAAGAAAGTTTCAATATACATACATTGCATATAACAAACTCCTACACAAGTTGATACAATTGCTTTTACAGGATGATCTCGTGTGTAAAAGATAGCCCCTGTGCGATAAGCACGCGCCGTGAACGGCACATGGGGGATGAGGAGGTTGCGCTCCACATATTTTCCAACTAAGGCACCAAGTGAAGTGGGGTTGTCAGTCCCACGCTCGATTGCCTTTACCTTGGACACGATGGGTTTCCATTTGATATGAGCAGTGTTTTAAAGGCCGGGGAAAAAACGGATTTTTTTTCACGAAGAGAAAAAACGTGGTTTTATTGACGAAATTGTTTTTTTTTTTTTTTTTTTTTTGCTTTTTCATCCCCAATATTCACTACTTAAGATATTTTGTGTTTTTCACCAACTTCAGTTAATAATTTAGCGAATCTAACGTTTTTCAAGGCTCTTACTACTTGTTAACAAAAAAATTGTCGGAGTCACCCATTATGCTTTTTGCCCCTCTGCTCTGGATTCTGGTCATAGGAACTACTGTAAATATTGTTGAGTATATAACGAAGATCCGGTTGACATTTCATTACACAATAATAGTAAAGTGATAGTAATTTATTTTACAATAGGAAAGTGATAGGAATTTCTTTTATTTTCTGGAATACTAAGCCAATGAATGGAATGACAAAATAAATACAACAAATAAAATGTAGTTTCATACACAAAATATATTCGTTAATAATAATACTCTAAATTGAATTGACATATTTCAAACAATTATCAATCATATAATGAGCAACAGAGCAATGTAAGTTATATATCTTCAAACTTACTCACAGTAATACATTCTAATTTTCAACAGCATGCATATTCACAGTAGCATAAGTTGATTAACCATGAGTCGTTTTTGTATAACAAACAGGTCTTTAAAATCCATTTAATGTGACATTCTTATATTTTTTCTTTATACAAAAGAGCTCCTAAAATATTCAGAAAGCATTGTATCTAAATATGAAATCATTTTCTTGCACTATAAAGTAATAATTTACAAAATAAGTTATAAGTAGCTTTCACATACTACCAATTTCACCCTGAAACTGTTCAGAGTTTGAACGGGTTTATCATATTTATAAGGCATTATTCACTTTCATAGAACACGACTATTCTTGGCTTTTGGTAAAATATATATTTTAAAATTTTACCGTTCGCAAAGTTACTAAGACGGAGCAAAAAACAAGTTTTCCGCTGCATTAGATTATCCCACCGTAATTCAATAGCCCTATGGGGAACTGGCTGCAAGCTGGAATCGTTTGAATATACATTTATGGAATACAGTTTTTCTTCTGGGAGTTCCAATGCAGATTTTATTATTCTAAACGTATATTTGTACCCAAAACAAACATTTTAACTATTTATTAATGCTCAAATAAAGTTAGCTACATCGAAATGCCAAAAAGCCGTTCTTTTCCAAAGTAGCACTAAAAATTTAAAAAAGTTTTTTTTCGGCGATCAATTTTTTCGTTTTTTTTAAACACCAGATAGGATTCTGAGTGCACCTCAGAGCGCCAGCGCGAGAAAGTCTCTAGTCTCCTGGCCGGGTTTTGAACCGACCTGCTCGATTTGTCGTCAGACGCGCTACTGCCTGAGCCACAACTTCTATGACCTAGGGTTCTTTAATTTTGAGAATGTCTTTGTGTATTTCTCAAGATTAAATACCTATGGAGGTTGCAATGTAGTGACATTTATTTTTAAGGCATTTTGGCACCTTTCGCTCACACTGGATGGATGATGATGGGAGAATTGGTGGAATGAAGAAAGTGCGAAGAAACGGGAGAAAACCCACGCACACGGTGTTTTTTCACCGCAAAGATCACATGACATGAGCAGGGATCGATCCACCGACCCCAAGCACCACAGGTGAACGCTCTACCAATGTGCCACTGGTAGCAGTTTGGTGTATGTACATTCGAGAAACAAATTGTTCTGAAATCAAAATTAAAAAAAAAAGTTATTGTGATATAACTTACGCTCCTCCTTGGTCTCAAAATTTTAAAGAAACTTGTATTCTATGATTATTGGAAACTAAATTGCAAGCAGCTGCAATCCTTAACCATGCTTACTCCCTCAACCTTTTTCTGGGGTAAAGAAAAAAGGGTTTCTACAGCCTAAAAACATAAATACGGATGTGCAGTATTAATTTTTATTAGAACAACATACACCAAATATATATAAAAAAGAAAGCAATTCCAATAACTAAATTCGACATTTATCATTACATCAACAAACCAGCACTTTCATCCTACCTTTGTAGGTTTCCAAGTTTCGTCAGATAGTATTTTTTTTGCTTTGGCCAAATGCGCCTTTTCTTTTGCTAACAACACACGCTTTTTTATTATAAGCATTTCTTTTGTCAACTCCTGAATCCCCATTTCCTTTTTCCTCCTTCTTGAAGTGATTTATGCTCCTCCTGGCACAACTGTTTACGTTGCGCTGAGAGCGCTGCAATGTTTTTTCGAGCTTTTGCAGCTTCTGACTCCTTCCTTGTTAATGTGGGCCTATTTCTTCTCATCCATCCCGCTTTGTTAGCCAACGGTGTGAACTGCAGAGGAGTTCTTTGATCTGCTTCACCAATGGACTGGGCTGAAGGCACATTCTCGTCAATAGGTAGCACATTCTCCGCTGAGGTATATGGAGAGGATGCTACGGTACCTGTGCCATTGCAGTGATTACTGGAACCTTCTAGAAAGAAAAGGGAGGGAAATTAATTTATCAAAGACAGGCAGTGAAATGATTTATTATATTTTACAAAATATAAAAACAATCCCTTTTATTAACATTGGCGATTAGCCACTGTTTCTGTTACTGATCAGTATTATTATTAAAGAGCGTAAAATACAATTTAATCGTCCAGGATACTAAATACAATTTCTCTCAGGATTCTCGAATTAGTTATTGCAACTTTCTGTTAAGAAGTGTTCAAAAATATGAGAGTGGCACTTCTTGTAGTAAGTTAATTCAGTTAATTGGTATTTCTTGGTTTCATTTAATTTCAACAAATTAAATATTTTAAAGCCAGACAAGGATGTATGTTAAAGATAAATATATTTTACTTTAACTAACTTTAATGAGTTTGTAACTTCCACCATACCATCTGTAGCTAATCGTTCCAACGTCATTGCTAAATGTCAATTACCTGCGTAACAGACAACTAACATGTTTACAGAAAAATGAATAAAATATTTTACTTTGAGAGACATATTTCAAATGGTACCAAATATCAGTTGGTTGAGGAGGAGGTTGACAGAACATAATATAGGTACGAACATGAAACTTTGTTCCGAATAGCGTTGGTTGCCATATTTTAAGTTGCAAATTATAAAGCGGGTAATAAGTAAAGGATTTGCCTATTTTGTTCCTGTGAACTGAATTGTACGCTTTTAATGGATATGTTCTGATCATGTGAGATACATACGGATTGCTATATTTTACAGCACCTATAAATGACTTTTTTGGGTTTAAGCGCCCATTTTCAGATACGTGTGTTTATTTTAGGAAAAATTATTTGTTTCCAAAGTCATGAGAAATACCGTATTTCCTAGAATGTAAACGCCTCTACAAAATTTTGGGTCGGTTTAGGGAATCCATTTCTTATGCTAATATACGATCACTACAAAAAATACTTATGTCTCGTCTATTACTGCAAAACCAGTATCTATCCAGAGTAAATTCCTCTATCCGTTCTGTATATTTCAAAGCGTTGGGTGATGGTTGGAGCCCGAGCCTACCATTCTATTCCTACCATTTGTCCGAAAACTTATTTTGCGATTATGCGCGCCTCTAGAGAATTTTAGCCCTACACTTTGAAAAAATAAAAATGCGATAATATTCGAGTAAATACGATACGCAAGACTGCAAGGTTTCAGCTGTTGGCTGCAGTTCAAGTACGACAGAGTTTTTTTTTTCTGCGACTGGTAAATTTCAATGACCGGATTTCTATTCTGGAGTAGCTATGTTCTGGTCGCGACACAGGGTGAGTGTGTAGTAATTTGGAGGCATATGAGGAGGTATTAAGCAAAAGCTCATAAGTCAAATTTTAGATTTTGTAAAAAAAAGTTCTTTTTAAGGCCTAATCGAAGAGCTGTAGTGAATCATGCAAAGTTCAAGGAAGTACATATTACGATGAAAGTACATATACTTCTACCAGAAAATTACTCTGTATTCTTTGATGTACCTCTTCATGCAGGTTTTAAAACGAACATAACTTTTTTTATCTAAAAATGGACATGTGAGTTTTTGATTGTTACCTCCTCTTTTACTGGCATTCGTCGGAATCGTGAACATGAGTTGTTTACTTCGCTGTAAAGGAGACTCAGGAATCAGTAGCGTAACTAGAATTGCTCCACTGCCAGGAAATCACGTCAAATCTGAGAACGTTTAAAAATCAAACTTCGAGGCGCCTGTAATGTTAGGTTTGCAATGAACTCATTTTCACCTATTTATATGTCATCGGTATGGTGATGTTTTTTTTGTACCTTTACGCGAGGTCTTGTGGCATTTTAGTTACGCACCTAACAGGAATCCCTAAAAAAAAGTGGTCGATGTTTATGGTTGAGGCGATTTTGGATTGTCGAAATCTACAAAAATGAGTATTAAATATATTAATTGGCCGACGACCGGTACAGCAGTTCCGCGAACCGGCTGCTGAAAAACAACTAACCCAGACCATACTTGGAGGGAGTGGAGTGGCGGATTTGTACGATCTGAATAGACAAAATTAGGAAGAATTACGATAAAAAGGAGGGATAAGTATGCTACTGTTTACAATGAATTTAACTAACTACACTTAATAGCTATTTTTATAATAATTAATAATTTAATACTATTCTATTATTATTAATCCATTTTTGTCATGAATTTATTTTCATTGTCTTTTAACGGGTCTCAACACCCAAAAAATTAATCAAAATTCACATGAAATAAACAGTAGAATAGATATAGACAATGCTTGCAACCCAATAAGAATGTATGTAGAGTCCATTCCCACTTTGAATTAATTCGTATTTTTAGAAATGAATTTTTAATACATCCGTTTATCAGCGTTTATTGCTTAGTTCCTTCAAAGCAAATCTGTAGGGCAGATAACATATTTACTGCTTTGAAGCCAGTGCAAACATTTAAGAAAACGAAAAACAGACTGCCTATTACGGATTTTTAGCGGCTATAAATCCTAGCTTTAGAGATAAGGAAGTAACACATGTTAATATTCTTCACGAATTATCTGTATCAAGTTAATTATGTTGATTCAACAGGTTTCTTCTTGGAAGTTCTATGGTTAATAACTAGTGTCAACTTTTTCCTCTACTGTTAGTTGCCTTCCACATGAATTGGTTGAGAAACGCACTTAAACAGGATTCGATATACATGATAATGCAAGGTTGAAAGAGGTTAATGAAGTACAAATTGTCCACTTTAATACAGTTGGAGATTGCATCGAGAAGTAGAGTCGACTTCGCATTCGGAAGATGCTTGCTCGATACCATCCTAACATGTTTTCCATAATTCAAACCAGCTCTGGAGAGGATAGGGCAAGGAAAAGTATTCGGGACGAAGTTGGCCTGGGCCTCAACTGAAGGAACCATCCCGGAATTTGCCAGGAATGACTGAGAAAGAACCCTGGAAAAACCTTTGCCAGGATGGTCTGCCGTTGGTATTGAACCGAAGACTGCTCGAAAATGAAACAAACACACTACCCACTGAGCTACGGCTGCTCGGAATTAAAATATTCAGACAGTATTAAAAATTGAGTTGGCATATCTTAGCCATGATGAAACTTACATTTTCCAATGCGATTGCGATGAGAAAAGTTTTTCAGGACCTACTGTTAAGGGCAAATCACACTGAAACCAACTCCCGAAGGGATTTGAATCCGTAATAAGGCGCAAATTAAGAGAGTGTGCTAACCTGTAAAATTCTCATATTACAGTTTTGGTGTTAATAGAATATTAAGTTATCGAATTATTATAAAACCCAATTGCTCTTCATAAATTTTATTGCATAATTGCTCACATAATCCACAGTGTTTTTTAATAACTGTATTTTTCGTCATTTTTGTAAGAAATTAAAAATCGTTTTTAAAACGAGGAACTATAAACAGCATTTGTTCGGTTACGCTTCAATTTCTGTAAAGTGTTTTTAGTTTTTATAATTTTTACTAATGAACTGTACTGTATTAAGGTAAATAAAAATACAAATTTTACTCACGCAATGAAATATGTTCCTCTTCCTCCTGAGTGATCGTCTCTATGACAATACAGCTGGTAAGAGAGGTATCGCGGATATGAGCTAGAAAGAAGAAAAGAACTCAGTTTAAGCCTACTGTACGCTTCTACAAATATTGATTTTATCACAACATGTCTAGCTTCCAATAACAGCTATAAATAATGTGACAACAGACAATTCAAATTAAACATCTAACATTATAGAATTGTCTCCCTAAAAATGTATTATAAGTATTTCTGAAGAAAAAAAATCTTGCTTATTTCGTAAGCAAATATGAACTAATAGAATATATATTCACACCGAGATCATGCAAGATTACGGTTACGACCAAGATATAGAATACTTTTACTTTGGCTGAAGTACTTTGGATTTAACGCGAATTACTTTCCACAGGCAAAATAATCAGTTTAAATTCTCTACACATAATGGGTATTATGTCCCAACAAATCCATCATACAGTCATTTCGAGTCAATCCTTTGAGAGCTACGGCATAAGTTCGACAGAATTCCAATACGAGAAATTCACCCTCGGCACGAAACTTTTCAGAGGGTTTCATACAAAACTGGGAAGTTATATGACTTTCATTTGCAAATGCACGTTACAGATTTTTACCATTTTTCTATATCACCGGTACTGCATATGACTGCCACATTGCGACATATTACTTAATAAGGCTGTTATCATATTTTACCAATTTAATAACCTCCACAACTTCCAAATTTAAAACCGAACCAATCAAACTGTGTTGGCAATTTCAAATCCTCCTTACAACGTTATATGGAATTTATGAAATGCACTATGATATCTGGCTGCGGACATATTGTGCGTATTACAAAGGAATTGCTGTGGGTGTACCAAAGGTGTATAAGCCGACCAGAATGTGAATAGACGTGGAAAGTTTTGGAACAACCGATGAACCATGCCAAAACAATAAGGACGCACAGATGTGTTACTACTCTTCGCCTCTCGCTTGAAGTGTTGCCATCCAAGAAATTTTGTTGCTGGTTGTTTTGTATTAATTTTAGAACCAAGATATTAAAAATTACATTACAGTTACAATATATTGATTATTGAGAAGCTATATTTATGGTCCTTGTAATCCACATATGCGAAGAAGATTACAGATTAATTGGGCAAGTTAAATAAAAGCTCTGTTAATAAAAACTTATATGCTTGCCACTCTCGCAACCCACCTCTTGTATCTCTTTAGACAGTTTTCTAGTTTCTACCTTGAGATACGCTAGCAAGAGTTTTTACCCAGGCTTCATGGCAGAGGTGTAACTACATATTAGGTCCCCACCCCTCAAGAGAATACCCATGGCCGAAGTTCGATTCGGTCCACTGAGAGGCTATTGTGAAGAGCTGCCCGCATTGCGGCCTCTTGCGACATAGTAGTTACACCCGTGCTTCATGGTCCAGGCGGTAGCGTCTTGGACTTCGGAGCGGCAAAGCGGAGGTACGTGATTGCGACTTTAGAGGTCGGTCATCGTGACATTTTTGTCTAGGTTTGTCCTCAGCCACACCAGGCGAATGCCGGGATGATACCTTCGCAAGAGGCTTGTCGACTACCTTCCCTCATTGTCATTACAAATACTTCACGAAGATCCCTTCTTATATTGTCCTCCCAACGTCATCTCGGTC
>JAGDQP010068066.1:0-11070 GCA_022664845.1 Lepisma saccharinum
ATTCTCCAACTCTTGCATAATATATTAAAATAGTTACAGGCACAAATGAGGAAACGTCATTTCGAAAACAAGAACTGAAATTATTTTACATATTGGGAAATGATGAGTCTGAAAAAAATATAACGTATTTGAGAGAAGAATTGAGTTGCACAATTTTGGTACAACAGATGTCAGTGCAGGATACAGCAAGAGAAGATTAAAAAAATACTATGTATAAAACTAGTTTTTAAACTTTTAATATTTCATTAATTTGGATGTAATTTAGCAAGTTACGAAGAAGACAATGCCAGGTATTAACTCACAGACAAATGAGACAACTGCTCGTAACTATTAACACGAACTTAATAAAATGCGCTACTTAGGAATTTCTATGTTGACTGCATTATAAGTGACATCGTTTTCAGCATATTCAGGCTATATATATGAATGAGAAAAGAATTTTTGCCGAAGCACAAATGGATGCATTATATCCGTGCTTCAAAATGTTATTCAGAACAAAGAAATCGAGAGTAGAAAGTTAGAACTGATCCGAAGTCAGCATACTGGAGTATATTAAATAAACTGGTTTTACCCCTTAAAATGGAGAAAATTAGCAAAAAGAAGAGGAGCTGTCATTTTTAGACTAACTAGATTAAACCAGTTGGGTTAAATGGAGATCGTTGAACCCAAATATAAAATCAGACCCTGCTTTCATTGAAGTGTTAGCATTAAATTTTAAAATGGAAAAGACTAACCAAATAAAGAAGATCCTGCCAGTTTACCATCACCAAATTAATACTGTTGAATGAATCGTTGTCACTGGAATCAAGCCTAAAATAAGTTTCTGTCTTCCTATTTTGGTTGCAGTACAATTTTTAAGACCGAGAAAGCTAAGAAAAAGAGAAGCGATCTGGGGAAGATTGTATTATACTTAACTTCCTGAGAAACAGGCTGGTGGAAACAAACAACCTCTATTTCAAATACTTCCTAGCAAAGAATGTTATTATGTAAAACAAAATACAATTTAAATTAGCATTGCCTATTTCAGTCTCAGAGGCTCAGCTCAACTAAACCTCCTCCATCTCCAACTCTTACTGTCTTGTTCTTCATTCTTCATCAACGCTAACTCATTTCTTTCTACAAGTAAGTCCAAATTGCAAACCTTCTTCTTCTTTTCTCTATCTCCACTGGAAATAGTCCCTTCTTTGGCCAATCCAACTTGGATCCCTTTCTTCTGAGGATCTCCTGGCACTTCTCCTCCCTTTTGCTCCTCAATCCTTCTTCATTTCTTACTCCATCCATCTTTCTATTCGGCTCCGCAACAAAATTTTAATTTGTTTCACGAACTGGTTTCTTAGGCATCATCCACGTCTCTGACCAGTACAAGAGTACTCTCCTTACAGAACATTAGTTTCATTGGAATGAACTTTGCTGTAAACATATCTCATCTCGTTTTCCAATGGTAAGTAAATGTACTTCTTATGCCCAACCTACAGCTTCGAATTCATCTTCTACGCAGTTGATAGTTCACATTAAATTTACATCATCTGTCATTTGTAACTCAGAATGATAGATGTCGCCTTAGTCAACCATAAAATAAATTTCAAGTCTTGACACATGTTAGCATCTATTTAAATTACGTTCCGGTATTAATTACGACCTAATTATCTGCTATGTATTATGGTTTTCTGTTAAAATTAAAAAAGTTTTACTACTTATAAAATGAACGAGTTTTAACTTACTCCAAGGTCTAATTACAAAATAAAATTCTATATTTTATAAATCTTTCTGTTAACACAATTTAGAGTATGCTGATGACACTAACAATTAATGTAATTTTTGGCAGAGCATAAGTAGCTGAAATATACCTATGTTCTAATATTTTATATTGAAACAAAAGATACATTTGCTGCACAACATTGGTGTTAGTTTACAGTAAAATTTAATATTCTGCGCCAATGTAACTTGAGCTATTGTTTCGCCCAAATACTTTATGCTCTATCTTTCTCAGAGAGAGATTTTCATTCCTGTGGATGGTGGTAGGGCCCCTAATATCAATGTCTCCCCCTCACATTGTTACTGGGATGCGAGCACCCTAACAGAATTTCACTCTCTTCAAGAAGTCAAAAGAACCCATTAAACATTGTACGCTTACGAAAAAGAAAATATAGTTTTGAAATTGTCCTGCTTCAATATGATCAAAATTCAATTACTGACCTGATTGATTAATCTTCTTCAACATTAAGCTTCTCACATTTCATATTACTTGAACATATATTTAATTTATTTTATTGTCCAACATTATTATTATTATACATTAATTTTAAAACATTAAAATTGTTGTTCCAAATTGCTATACTAAAAATTCTCACAAGCAATTTTTTTTGTAATACTCCTCTGCATATAGTTATGATTATTTCAATGAGCAACACAGAATAAACGATTTTTTCCTTTTGATATTTTATACCTTAACTTTATAGGCCGTAAACGATAATATTTTATCCAAAATGTTCTTTTCAATGAAAGCAATAGAGATGTGAGAAACCATAAAGATGATATGAAGATAAGCCATATGGGTTCAGTAAAACCTTCTGAAGGTATTTGTGGAATTCGAGATGACTAATCAAAGAATATCTTAAACGGAACTGGGAATAACATAAGACAATAGACTTGGAAAACTTAGAAAGATACGCTTATAAGAGTAGATTGTATCAGTGACTATATTGATGATGATAAGGTCTAAAAAAGAAGCAAAGTTATGTTCATATTTAAACATCGTAAAGGGTAAGATAAATTTCATCACATGCATCTGAAGAACTTGATTCATACAGAAAAGACAGTCCAACGTAGTGATGAGTGAAAAGAAAACACATACCTGGACATGCAAGGAATGAAAAGAAAAATCACATTGATCATGATATCCAAGATAAGTTTAAAAATTGTTTTGAAAATTGCAAAGTATTTTCGGACCTAAGAATAACTCGATCCATAATTCCGTTTCAGTAGAAAATGACGTTAAAGTTAAGTTATGCAAGAAAAGTAGAAGAAGTACAGAAATGATAAATGTTGAACTGGTGAAAGTTTGAAATAAGGAAATAACTAATGCGTATTTTTTTTTAGAAAAAAGTGAAGTAAATTGTTGGAATAAAGACGCAACAAATGAAAATATAACAAACAATTCATGCAATTCTAAAACAGTTTAATTTATGGTAATGAATAGGTGAATATCATGAGATAAATAAAACATTACCGAAAAAATATTAATGATATGTAGGAGTGATGAAAGTAGAAGAGGAGAAATATATTCAAGAAAATAATAAACTGTGAAGAGAAATAGATAAAACAGGAGAGACGTGGATGAAATGGAAATGCCATGAAATAGAACGTATGAAAGAGAATAGATCAGATGCACAAGGAAGAAAAAAAATAAGGTGTTCAGAAAAAAAGGAAGCAAATCTGCCTGATTCTTAGAAGAAAAAATGTAGTGATCGAAAGTGGTTATTGGATAAATGGAAGGAATACATAGAGAAGCCAGAGCAGAAAAGAGAAAAGTATGGAATATATGAGGAAGAAGGAAGAAAACAAGGTGAAATACTGCTTTTATGTTTATGCTATCGAAAAGAATGATAATAGAATCCATTCTAAATTCCATTATATGAAAGTATATAAAATAATTGATTAATTTCTGTATAATCCAATTACACGTCAAGTTAAATGTATTACTAGAAGGAAACTTTAAACAAAATTGTCGCATTATTGCTGAAGTACAGTACTACTACACTGTAAACATAGGAGAAACAACGTTCATCCAAAAAATGGCTGCCTCCACTTTTTGGATTAATCTACATTCAGCCAGTTTTCGGTTGAACGTTTTACTTTCCGTAAAATTTCAAAATGCGTATATATATATATGTACATATATATGACTGTTCCAACGTATTTCACTCAAGCAGTTCCTTTTTTTAAAGTAGAAAGAATAAAATATAATATTCCTTTCAAATCGAAAATGAAAAAAAAATAGGTTGAAGTGATCGGGTTTTGATCCAGGGTCCACAAGCACACTTGTCAGACGCTCTTGACACTTAGCTACGAAGGCAGTGGGTGTTTCTGGCTTTCCGAGTGATATCTATAGCTAGGGTTGTTCTGCGAAGGAGGTTAATCATTAACACGTTTTTGATTTTACTACGAGGAATGTCTCGTGAAAAAAAGAAGAGATACGTTTGCTACAGTGTAACGATTTATACTTAAATTAATTTCTCTTTCCGCCAATACAATCCTTGCCGTTCTCGGACCACCAGTCCAGTGAGCTGTTTACTGTTCACAGTGTAAAGGCAATAAAACACTCAAAATGGCGGGGCGTTCAGCGACAAGCAATTAACGTTACTCCTGTTACTGGACTATAGAATATCGAACTAAGGTTTAAACTTCATACACAAAAGTACGTAACCTCAAAATTGACAGTTTAGCTTACACTTCGATTAGAAAATGACCGAATTTTAAGCGTAAAATAAGTTGAACGTTCACGGACAAATCACTTTGGCCAGTTTCAACCCATTTTCAGTTAGAGTTAAGCTATTACAAAGAAAATGTTTAACTTTAAAATGGAGTTAATTTTACAAGTCTTTCCACTAAAAGGCTTACACTATATCCACGTTTAAGAGTAAATACAACAAAAGGCCAATTTTCGACTTTTATTTCTCCATAAAGCGGAGTAACTTTCATCCATTTCGTGTTTCTATTTTTTACAGTGTAGGGTTCAGGGTTGAAACGGGTCAGCAGGTCAATTTTTGGAACGGGCCTATACTTGGAACCCGGTATGACCCGGTGGGGAACCAGAGATATTATTCTTTCCTTCATATGCACTGTTCCGTTTGAATTTGTACTTGCGGTGACCGGGAGTAGGGGTGTTATTCCCCAGAGTACGAAAAGTATGACACGGAAGAGTTCCTAGCAACAGTAATAACATAAATGGAAGTAGTTTAATATCAATAAAAAGAACAAAAATAACACCGGAAGTGTGAAAATACCGCTGTACATCGATTGTATTTAGGGCACAATAAAAGAGCCTGGGAACATATTAAGGCATTAGGTATAGGCCGCGCTTTGTCTATTCGTTTGATTTTGCAGAAGAGCGTTATAACCTCCGCAATTAGCATTGCGTATAGCTTCACATCAAATAAGGATTTGCTTGTAATAAAAGAATTGCGCATATTCCTTCATACACGATAGTTTTAAAAAGCTCTTTCAAGGAGCGAACAGGGGGTCCTACCATCTCAATTTTCATGAAAATGGACAAAGCACGTTTTTTTCTGCGGTCCTCATATGGAAAGTAGTTTAACTCTATTAGCCACTCCTTAAACATTCCAGAAAATGAAAGGATTGAACAAGATCGATGTCTTCTCGGTAGCTTCAAAATATTCAGTCAATAACGTTAAATTACAGAACGTCGTAAGTCCACTTTTTTCACGAAATGGGCGAAAAAGAAACAAAAGATTCTTTCAGGCTTCTTAAAAAATAAGAACACCTAGAAAACGCAGGTTGGATGGTCGGTCGCGAGGTTTGAATCCGCGTGTACCGATCAGAATCCTACTGTCAGGAACACGAGGTCTGTGTACGAGTCATTTGTTTCTTCATTAATATTTACAACTAAATATTATAAGATTACGCAATCGTATTTGCTGAGTATCTATTATCATGGACCGTTCAATTACACAATCAAAACACGGCATTAAATTAATATTGAAACTCTTCAACTACTTCAAAAATGTTTCAGTATCTCAAGAGAAACAGACACCACGATAGAATAATATGACCAAATATGTCATATACTATTTGCTAATTTGTCTGTTCAATAAGAACACGATGTTTAAAAGCTTGGTGTTTAACAGCTTCATTTGACATCTTATTAATACATCTTTTTAGGTATGACAATATTTGATGCTATAAAACTAACCACATTTAAAATGTCATAATAATCAAACCACACTACAATATACTTTAGTCTTCACATTCTTTGCTTGTGATTATGGTTTAATACAAAATATAAATGCTTCACAAATTAGATAAAAAGTATTCAGCTCTTCACCAGAAAATAAGTAACCCAGCTTATATTAAAGGTGCTCCATATTGGTTTCAAAACTTTCGTACATTTATATACTTCTAGTATAGACGCAGATTCATGGTAAAAACGATTATTTGATAGTAGGAGATGTTCCATACCAAACTAGAGCGTAACGGACAGCACACATGTTTTGCATTACAAATTATGTTCCTCATTACACAAATATAATATCGTCCTTCATATAAGAAAGCACATTTCTAAGAAAGTTTAAACTAATAATTAAAACACTGAAAAAAGGAAAAGAAATAATTTTATTCTTTCTCCATTTAGTGATATAAATTGTCAATATATTTGTTTTGTAATCATTAAAATGTTAACGGTAAATATGGTCAATAAAAATGTCAATTTTAGTTATGTAAACAGGCGCAATAATTATGATTGCAAAAGCGTACGCAAATCAAGGAAGTCTCTAGAACATCAATACTATAAAGCAGAGTTGAAACCGGGTCAGTTTTGGTGACCCGGTAACTCGACCTGATCCGAACGTAGGTGACACAGAGGCTCGATGACCCTGTCCGATATTTGACCCGAATTACCCCATTGACCAGGCCAGAAACTTGACACGAATGACTCCAACTAACACCAAAATACTTTTTTTTTTAATAAACTGCCAGGGCACAGAATTTAATAAACAAAGATAGTTCTCAGCATAACATGTTAACGTGTTGTTACAACAATAAGAATTAAAATATCAATACATTATCTTCATATTCAATGCTAATCTCATCATGTTTAAGACGATCTCTTTGACACGCATTCAGCACTATAGATGCCAGAACAGCACATTGCAAATAAATATTAACGTTCAAGAAAATACGATTTGATGTCTCCTTTATCTTCAATCCAAATATAATATTTTCGAAATTGGTTTCATTAACTAGTTGTTAAATTAGTAATAATCAAATATAATCGTTTCCAGGAAAGAAAATAGACTGCACGCACTTATGCAAAGTAACGTGACAAATTGTTTCTAAATTTGCACAGTTAACAATTTCTAAGTTAACAAGAGCTTATGGATCACAGTTAATTTTCTCTTGATGTAGGTGTTACTTTATAGGTTTATTTTCTTTGTACTATTACAATAAAATATTATTGAAAGAATCAGGTGGCACCGAGGACCTAAATGGCAGATCTTCTGGAATTCCGAAGGTTTGTCATTTTTTTAACAACCGGATGCCTTACCTCATAAATATGAAGTTGTAAATCTGTATTCTTATTTCTATCTTTTAATTTATATTTGCATTACAGTATCTTGTAATAGTAAACTGTATATGCCTTCTTTAACTGGAGATGTACATCTTTGTTGAAGGTGCACAAATAAATAAATAAAAGAATAGTTCTACAGATTACACATTATTAATTCTGAAAATGAATTTTGTAAAAGCACAATGGACGCATTATAAACGTGCTTCCATATTCTACTTACAATAAAACAACTACAAAAATAACGTTAGAAGCATTTCATCTGTTGCATATTAGAAGTTTGGGATCTTTTAGATAGCTATCATAACACTACCGAAGAACTTAAAAGCAAACAGAGGAATTGACATGTCAAACTTGAAAAAATGTTCCAGTTAATGTTTTGTGCATATGTGGTAAAAACATTCACACTTTGAATTTTATTAAATATAATTATTTTGCCCCACAATTCATGTTAAATGCTGAATTTTGTTATGATCTTTAGGCACCTAAGGCTCAGGGACCGAAAGAGGAGTGAAAAGGATTCGAGAAGGTGTTGGCCAGGGTCTATATCGATTTTGTCATCCCGGCGTTTGCCTGGTTTGACTTAGAAAAACACCTGTTAAAACCTCAGTCAGGATGGTCAGACGCTGGGATTGAACCTACGGTCTCTCGAATACTACCTCAACGCTCTACAATATTTTTATTGTAGCCATTGCAAAATTATATTATTTGGTTTATCATAATTAAACAAAGCTTAACCGAGCTGCCGTAGCTCAGTGGTAAAGCTTTGAGGTAGTATTCGGGAGGTCGTGGGTTCGATATCAATGACCAAGAATCCTGACTGAGGTTTTTCCTACAGTTTTCCATAGTCAAACCAGGGAAATGCCGTGCCAGCACCTTAAACATAGGCCCTGGCCAACACCTTCCTCAATCCTCCCCCTCCCCTATCCCGACCTGAGCCTTAAATGCCTAACACTATAAATAAAAATCAATTAAACTAGAACAATGTTAAATACCACTAATAAACGGCACGTATATAATGTGTGTAAAGTTTTTCTCTGCTGTGTTTTTCGTAAATCTCGTAAATAAATGTGATTAATATACAATGTATGATCCAAGTTGTCATGTGCCGGTAACCTCATACCAAGCGTTTGCGCTGACAACCACACTAAATTTTTTTGTTGTGTTGGCGGAAAATCCTTGAATTCTGGACGATAAATTAACTGTTCCATTGGTTTACTCTTATAATTATCTCGTGTTATACGCTCAGGTACGTATTTGTATATATTTGTCCCAAATTGTTCTATTTATTTGATATTAGTAGTTAGCTTATACTTTTTAGACCATTTTGGAGTGGGGGGAACTCCAAACTGGATAGCATGATGCTGTACAGACTGAGATAATTGCCTATAATTGCTGCTACTGATGCTAGTAAGAGATAATTGCTCTAACTTTCACCGGACTGAAGAAGATCACGCGAGAGTGGATGACACGCAAAGGGTTGAGAAAGAAGTGTCTTTTTTTTTAATATATGGAAAATGTACTATATCTTTATGAAAGGGTAGCATGTACTGAGTGATCCTATTTGCTGGGATGGCGTTTTACGAGGAGGGAGTGAAAGGTAAATAGGAGGAATGTAAATAGGTGTAATTAGCTTACGGAACTGTTTTGCATGTCGTTTAGCGTGTACTGTTGGGAGGCCATTGTACGGAGGACAGAATGTTGATGGAAGCTGTTTCGGACTTGAATGGGAGCTGGATAGGTTGTGGTGGTGGGAATCGACTAGGAGACCTTTACAATGTCTTGAAATACTGATGGACAATGTCGAATTACTGCAAGCATGTAGAAGTCTTGTTGGATGGAAGCTGGGTGGTATTGGTACCTGGAATCAAATAGGGGACCTCTAAACTATCTTAAAATGATAAAATTCGTGTAGAATGGAAGCTTGGGCGTATGAGTGCCGGCACTGGAATAGGGGGACCTCTAAACTATGTTAAAGTGATGAATTCATGTAGAATGGAAGCTTGGTCCTCTGAATGGGTTTTGGTGATGGGGGCCCCCAAGATTGACTTGAAATGCTGATGGACAATGCTAGGGAAAACATTAAAATTGGAGATTGAATCAAAGTCGCGAGCTTAAAAATGCTGACGAACAAAAACGTGTGCTGAGATTCGAACAGAACACCTTGATGAATGTATTTAACACTATCTGGAAAAACAATGATGATTTTACGCATAGTACATATGTTGGTTTTCCTTACCATGACATTATATGTAGAATACGGAGATTGTACTGAAATGTAGTTGAACTCATTCGTGGTGAAGTCTATTCGTAGAGGAAACGTGACACGCTTAGGCCAAAGTTTGAAGTGGAAAAGTATGTTTGGTAAATGCAAGGTACCTGACGAGAACCGAACCCGAGACCACTTGAATGATAGTTTTTTTTAAAAAAAGTGGGGAATCGGTTGATATAAGCGAATGAAAAGTGTTTGCAAATGCATGGTTATTTAAGAGTAAGTTCGTACTCACTTGTCCAAAGGAATGACAAACAATCCCCGAAACGTGACAGGATTAGGCCAAAGTTTTTATGGATCAAAGATGTCAAAAGTATGATTGGTAATTGTGTGGTAACCGTATGAGGAACCTGAAAATATTAACGGTGAAGAACTACTGGTGAGAATCGAACACGTGAGCACTTGAATGGAGACTGTAAAATTGTTTTGTGTGTTGATGGTTAGTCTAAAGGAATTGTTTTGATACTGAAAACACACACAAAGAAAGCATTTTGTTATAATTTCAAGGGTACCTTACCCAACTGACCTGGTTAAGGGGAAACAAAGAGATGGTGTTTTTAAGAAAAGAAAGAGATAGCTTCCGGCTATCACGGAACATTAATTGAATTGGGCTACTGTAGAAAAAACGAAAGGATAAAGGAGCGTGATTGCTGAGAGAGAAAGAGAGAGAGACAGAGCTGTGGGACGAGAAGAGAAAGAGAGAGATTAATTTGCCTTGAAAATATATGTAGAACAAATGTAAAGTGAAAGTTATTCTTTACTGAACCCTTGTTGAGACGAGACGATAAAGAGTGTTCATTACGGAAAAGAGCATTATTTGTAAAGGTAAGTACACTTAGAAAATATAGTGAATGGAAATGTTGTGGAACTTCATCAATGTAATTACGTAATGATGAAATTATTTATTTAAAACAAGAAAAAAAGTAAAAATATTGCGGACTGTTGGTACCCTTAATCAGATAATTGTTTGCTATATATGAGTACATATTACTATTTTAAATACAATACATGCTCGTATTATTATTCTTTGTTAAGCATAGTGTTGCTTGTATGGAACACGAGGTCTTGAAACATGTTATTATTCATTGCATGCCAGCTCGGGCTTAAAAGCCAATGGCCATTAAGAAATAAATTCAATTGAACACCCGGAAACTTAAAATTGAAACCACTTGCCCTCAAATGCTTTCGTTTAGGATGTATAGCATATGATTGATTTGCACACAATGGAAAAATACGATAAAGTAAGGCTGTAATATATGAGACCTAATAAATTAAAGTCTTTGAACTTAAAAGTTGAAATGTTTTGTGATGTGGTAAAGGAATACACGAGAAAATCTTAGTGAGGAGAGGGGACACTGGTGGACTAATAATGAGCTTTTATGGTCCATGCGTTAATATGATGGACTTTGGATCGACAGTTGGTAGGCACACGGTTTCGAACCTTGCTGTCGTCTATCCTAACAGAGGTTTCACTGAATTTGACTAACATCACAAC